>JANHGL010004120.1:36541-47205 GCA_024611195.1 Ceyx melanurus | reverse complement strand
CAGTGAGGGTGACAGAGCTCTGGAACAGGCTGTCCAGGGAGGTTGTGGAGTCTCCATCTCTGGAGACACTTAAGACCTGCCTGGATCTGTTCCTGGGTGACTTGGTCTTGGTGATCCTGCTCTGGCTGGGGGGTTGGACTAGATGATGATCTAGGTCCCTTCCAACCCCTAACATTCTGTGATTGTGTAATATTCTGTGATTCTGTGCTTAGAGGAATAACATACTAATTTTTAGTCTGAAACACCCTCAGAAAGAAACACATTTTAAAAAACAAATTTTTTTTTAAGTAAATGTGTAGCTAGTATCTGTGATATTTTTCTTGAGCACAGAATAGAGAATTCTGGACAGTTTGAAAATGAAACAATTAGCTAGGTCATCTCAAGCTTAGAGATGATGAGAGAGAACCATACTTCTGGAATTCTTAAGTCTTACTCTTCTATACCTAGGAAGCAGCATGTAACTAAACCCATCTCCCTTTTCTTCTTTCTCTTGCTCTTTGGAATTGAACAGATCCTTTTTCTGCTACTATTGATAGTGCTGATGGTGCCATTCCAAACCTAAATCCTTTCCTTACAAAAACTAATGATGCTGCTCATCTGTCTGTGTCTTCTGATGTATCTACTTTCACCAGTAGGACACCCACACATGAAATGTTTGTTGGTAAAGTACTATTTTAAACTAATTTCCTATTTCCTAAAATTAAAAAAAAATAACACTATTCCAGTTTCTAATATATATTTGTTTCAGAACTCAAAGTCAAAGTTGACAATTTGGGGCTGATCTTATGCTATGCTACCAATTGTTTTAGTAATCTTGACATCAAAATGGTGTGAAAATCCGTGATTGGCTGCATAGGTGGGATTCTGCCTGGTGTAAAAGAACTTAGTTTTAGTTAAAGCAGCTGAGTGCAAACTTTGTTTTTTGCAGAAGAGTCCAGATTCTTGCAATAGAGATATTTCTGGTAATTGTTAAGAGGTAAAACAAAGGGACCTCTCTTCATACCACATATGCTTTATCACCAGTTTTCTAGGTTATCTGGTTAGTGGAGAGACAAAACGACCAAGATCGAGCAGAAGAGCTCTTGTGAACTTCTCTCCCCAATTCCCAGGGAGGATTGGTTGGCCAAGGCAGTAGTATGCAAATACTTCCAGCAGTTACTGCTGCATAGTAATCTGGCCTATGCTTCTAGTCAATCTTTCCTGTGTTTCCAGTGAAATTTCTGTGGCATATGTGAATGTAGAATGATCATTTGAAATGCAGCTTTTTTTAGTTGGCTTATTATTCACATTGGTTTCTTTTCTAGAATTCATTCTGCAACTATACAGAAAGTTGCAGGAATGCAGGGCTGTGGATAAGGAGCCTGGTGGGTTTTTGTGGTGGTCACTGGTTTTGTGTGGTTTTGATCACACAACAGCCATTAAGTCTCTGGAGATGGATGGAATTGTTACTTTGCATTCCTATCCAGGGTCTCAACCTCTGAAGATCTCTCTAGAACCCAAGTGTGACCTCCAGGCAGACTGATATGTGAAATGTAAACGCAGCTTTAGCTGTAGCACAAACCAAGTGCTACAGGAATGTGAATGTGGATTTAAAATAACTCTCTCTGGTTCTTTAGATCATTACAATCCATTTACTGACCTAAATCCCTTTGTGGCAACCAAATATGAATCTACTATTGGGCTGTATCCTTATGCTTCAGGTATAAGAAAAATGCCTTGAAGCTTTTACACTCTTCAAGGGTGTAAAACATGGCATTTGTTTGGGGGGGAGGGGGGGGAAAGTATTTATCCTAAAATAGCTGTAACTTTGAAACTGTGCTTTCCCTTTTGTGTTATAGATGATGTAAACTTGTTTCTTACTGTATGTCTGATGTGTATTGATTTCATTCCATTGGTTCTGTGTTATTAGACTATATGTGGATTTATAGACCTGAAATTCTTTTTTTTTTAATAGCAGATAAACAGTGTCTCTTGGTTCTCTTTCTGTAACTCTTGCTCTTCTCCTTTCCTGGCTCTCTCTTGTGTGATACTCCTTGTCAGACTCTTTTGGCGCTCCTCAAGCTTACCCTAATGCTTCCCATTTCCGCACTGAGCCGCCTGTAGCTGGGCTCTTTGGAGGTAGGTGATGGGCTGCAGCCTGGCCACAAACACAGATCAGTGTGTTGTGTGCCTAGAACTAGGAGGTATGTTATTGGCTACAGATGTGTGTTCTTAGAGCAGCTCCAGCTGCTGTCCCTATGCTTGTGTTAGGTGTCTTGTCACTAATGGTATGTATTTTTTTCTGTTTGTGCTAGATAAACTAAGGCTTTATATAGTCTAAACAAGAAATGAGTATCTCTCCATTTCAGGATCTCTTAGGGTTCCATGTTGCTACATACCATGCACACAAAAGACTTGCATGTTCTAAATATCTTCTCATCTTACTCTGCATCACAGCTTTTAAAATGAATGGATTGGGATGTTCTTGCTGCTTGTGGCATTTTTGTTGATACATTACTCTGAAACAGTGTGCTAAACTAGCACAGAGCTCTGCAACAGACCATGAGAAAGAGGTAGCTGTTGTATTAAATTACTGGCTAATCGTTTGCAATGATTAGGTTTTTGATGTCTATATAGGATCCCAGTACTGTTGCTGGCTCTGGAACACCATCCTGACAGTTGCTAGATGGGCTGTGGACTTTGACAGGTGATAATCTGTCTAATCACAATTGGACGGGGACTGCTAGCATTTCTGCTTTAGGATTTAGGAATGCGTTCAACAAATGGTTTGTGGAAGAGTTAGTTCTTAAACACCATGATGTCACACTTTGGTTGAGTATCTTTTGAATAGAAACTAGCTAGAGAGAGATACTTAATGAAAGGTTAATACTGTGTGTGACTGTGTTTCCTTTGTTCCATATCCAAAATGCAGGATGATTAGTTTCTGCCAAGTCTTGTTGGTATATTCCCTTGAAGGAATTCTTAAAAATATTGACCTTTGCACATTTCAAAACATCTATGCTGGACAAAATGCCCTGGGCTAGTGCCTGATATCAGGAGTAGGATTTGATCTTCAGAAGCTGATTCAAAGGGCTCCTGTGTATTGTTTTGTCTCCTGGCTTGTCTCATCTTGTTAGCTTTGTGCAGCTTGAAACTTCCTAAAATGTGAGAGCAGGAAATTCAACTCGTTTCAGTTAAGACCATTTTCTAAAGAATAGTTTGAGCTGTTGCAAGTCAAGTTTTCTATTGATACAGGCATGATTTGAAGAGTTAGAGGACATCCCATCAAATGAATTCCTATGCACAGTTCAGAGTCTCTGAAATGGCTTGTTACAACTTGCCAGTGTACTTGTCATAAAGATACTCATTTTTTTTCTTGTTTGACTCCCTATTTCTTCCCACATTTCTGCTTCCCATGTTTTGCTGTATGATCTTTTGTTTGATTCATTTTTAATTGGATGTACATTGTTTAAATTGCTGGAGATGGATGCTTTGGAGTTACGAGTTGTTTCTTGGAGACAAATAGGAACAGGTAGTCCAAATTTCTGTTTTTGTTCAAGGATAGCACCTGAGAAACCTGTTGGTTTCTTAGGTGAAATGTGACTTACTTCAGGAAAACAGGAACATTGAAATGAGCTGCTGTCACAGTAAACTAAAATGCACCCTAGAAATATTCTTTGTTAGTTATTTCTGCTAACTGCAACATTTTACTGCTGAAGTACTTCTGATTCCTTTCTCTTATTTCTGTATCATCAGAGTTTCTGTTAGAAATCAGAAGAGCTGGTTTTCAAGATGGCATTGCATTTTTTTAAATTCTTTTCATATAAAGTAATAATTGCTTCTGTAATTGCCAGAATATCAAGAAGTACATGCATGCTTTTGACCATGATCATTGATAACATTTAATCATATAATTTTAGTAACAAATCGGTATTCATTTCCATATTACTAAACTGTCAGTACTGCTAAATATCATATGCAATGCTTTGTACTGCAATGTTTTCCCAGCACTGAAAAGAATTGTCTATTTGGAGAACACTGCCTTGCAGGTACATATGAGACAAAGTAAGCTCAGACAGAAGGAGGAATTGAAACTTGGCTTTAACTCCATGTATCTTCCCATAATTATTAGAAACTTAACCTGCAAAACATGGCTGCCTGCAGAATGTGTGTCCAAAAATAACCCACATGCTAAAAAAATTATTAAACTAAGAGTGTCTAATAGTTATTGTCACTAGTCAAGCACCTTCGATTGGGTCTTACCCCAGATGTATCTAAGAGAACTGTTCAACAAAACATGGAGTGAATGAACTTCAGATAGGTCATCTTGAAACACATCCTGTACCCAGACAGCTTCTTTTCCTGGAGAAGCATGGTGATTTCCTCAATTTTATTGTAAGTATTTGGTAAAAATAAGTAGGATGTGAATAGTCTAGAGCTTTAGCAGCTGGGGCTGGAGGAGTGTCTCTTATGGCCTGTCTTTCCATTTTTTTGAAACCAGAACTGTTTTTTTGGGGAGTAACTCCAAATAAACTTCAAATAAACAGCTTTTCCAGCTCTTTCTCTTCCATGCTTCATGGTATCAGGGTGCAATCTGGATCTCTGAGGAATTCCTAGTCTCTCTGCAGTACTTGAATAATCTACATATTTACTTGATTTGTCTTGCATAAAGAAGGTGGATTAATGGGAAATGCTTTATAAAAACATTCAGTTTCTTCCTTTTCCCCCCACAGGGTTCACTCCATCTCCTGTTGCTCAACCACAGCCATCATCTGGCCTTAATGTTGACTTTGAGTCTGTGTTTGGAAACAAATCTTCTAATGTTGTCCTAGATTCTGGTGGTAAGACACTTAATAAAATAGATGTATGTCCTTTAACTTTTTTCTTCAGTCTTGAGGTATAAATCTCTTGCTTGTATTTCCTCATGCTGCTGTCACAGTGCTCCAGCTGAAGAAAAGTGATCTGGCTTTAAAAGGTCAATAGCAGCATTCTTCATCCAGTTTTTCTTGTCCTCACACACTATTTCTATCTGTACCCTGCTCAAATGATTACATTGGTTTCCTTCACTTAAATATTTTGTGCATGAAAACTTCAGGGAACAGCCTTCATTTTTACATGCTGTCAACTGAAATGAAGTCTCTTTGTAGTGTGTGGTCAGAACAGGGCGAAGTTGCATTTTGGTCTTGTACATCTATGCAAAATATTTTTGGCACTTCTTTGCCTACATGTTGCTCTTTCAATGTTAAGAATATTTCAAAAAACAATAAATTATTAAAACATTGTAGTCACAGTTAGTACTTTCTGTTCTTTTGAGCATCTGGAAGGTAAATACTTTCTGGTCGTTTGACATTGGACTCTTGACATCAGATTGTTTTGGGTTTTTTGAGCAAACCAGTGATCCACTAAAATCAAATGCATGCATTTTTATAGAATTGAAATATTTTAGGTATTTATTCCTTTTTTTGTTTTACATTTTTTTGATTGCAGTCATTGTGAATCTATTCAATGTAAAATTCCTGTAACATGTTAAACTAATAAAGTATAATGTCCTTCCTAAAGTTCTCCTTTATCAAGAGGCATAATTATTCTTTTATCCTTCTTGTATGGCATAGCATCACTAGCTTAACATTTGTGTTTTAGCCCTTGCGTTGAACATGCTGTCTATGTAATTGAATATCATAACATTCATAAGAGGCCTGTGATTCAAACTGCTACTTCTGTTTATCATTCCAAGGCTTTGATGAACTAGGTGGTCTCCTAAAACCAACAGTGGCCTCTCAAAACCAGAGTCTTCCAGTTGCCAAAGTACCACCTAACAAATTAGTGTCAGATGATCTGGATTCATCTTTAGCCAATCTTGTAGGCAGTAAGTATTGCACCACTAACATATGAATACCTATTTGATTCTTTTAAATGAATAGATTTTCAATAGTTTTTTTCTACTTTGACAGATTTGGGCATTGGAAATGGAACCACTAAAAAGTGAGTATGCTTGATTAAAAGTTGAGTATTTTGATTTTCTTGATAGTAAAATCTTGTGAAAGTGCAGGTTCAGACCTGTGAGTAACATCATCATATTACCATCCCAAGCACATTTGAGAGCTTTTGGAAGGTGATTGTAGACTTGAGTGGTTGTGACACTTATAACAGGAGGCAAGATATCCTTCTGTTTCTGATTCCTTTCAGGCTTTGTATATATTAAGGAAATTAATTCATCAAGGTGGGGTTTTTAGTAGTTGTAGGCATTTTTGTAAGAATGTGATGTTTTCTAACAATTTTTAAAAATTATTTCCAGTGATGTAAACTGGACTCAGCCAGGTGAAAAGAAACTGACAGGTGGTTCCAACTGGCAACCCAAGATTGCACCTACAACGGCGTGGAATGCTCCAACGTTGGTAAGCAAATGGTCATTTAAAAATAATTAGTACCCTGCAACTTTGATATGCAGGCTGATGTATAATAAAGAAACTTGAAAGTCACTTGTATTTGCAGTAAAAGGGTAGTAGAATATTGAAGAAGTTGCTTGGATTTTTTTTTTCTTAGCTGCAATATTCTAGTAAATAGTTTGTGTAAAGAGTTATAGTAAATAATTATAGTTCTAGTAAATAGTTTTATTTTACTACAGTAGTGTTTGACCAGCCTCTCTCATGGCAAGACAGCAAGCAGCCTTTGTGTTTCACTCAGCTGACATAAAATTGTGAATAACACTACAACTCAGCCTGCTCTGGGGCAAGAATGAGCTGAGAGATTAGTTCTCCCGATACTTGTAGAGATGTCTGTGCAGTGATGTGGCTACAGCTTTCTTAATGTACTGAGCTACTGCTTTCTTGCCCCCATGTTTGCAGTTGTTTTTAATGCATGTCAATTACAGTGATCAACTTCACAGTGGCTATTGTAGCAAATAGTATTGTCAAGGACTTGGGGGTAGCAAGTAAAGAGAAGACTTTTGTTTAGGTGTACCAAAAAAAAAAAAAAAAAGGTTACATTTTCCAAACTGGTTTACTATTTACATGAGTAGTTTTCACAGTGCAAACAGAGTATTTTTGCATGTGAATCCTACTCACCGTTTCACCCATGACCTGGGGAACTGTCCATGGACAGAACAGGCAACAAACCATCCTGGAGGATTTATTGCATCTGACTCTGCAACTAACCTCTGGGGGAGGCTGAATCCACAGTCTGATAATACGGTGTTGTGGATTTGGCAAGAGAGAGCTTGTCTCTCTGGATCCACCACCACTTTTGTCTAGGGAGACATGTCTGTGAACTGTCTTAGACCATGTGCAGATAATAAAGAAACTGTAATTACTCACCTGCTTTAATGATTGGTAGTTTGAGTTTACTTGTGTTCTTCAATCTGTTTAATAACTCATGTCTTGTATATACATCTTCTTGTGACAAGTCATTACATTGAAGAGCCTTTATGAGTGAAAGTGTTGAGACACTTCTGTGAAACTGTTATATTAACACAATTATTTTGAAACAGATGTAATTTGGGGTGGGGGGTGGAGTTTGTCTTTCTCTGCTGGTCTATTTATTGTGGAGTTGCTGCTGCCTGCTAAATCAATATGCTTTTGCAAATAAGGCTTTCTTGTCTTTGGAATAAAGGCATATACCAAATAAATGGACTATGCAAACCAGTCTCAAGCCCAGTAATGGTGACAGTATCACATGTGTTACGTTGGCTCAGTAAATGACTTGAATCACAAGAATGTGTTAGGGTATTTAATGTATTTGTGAACTAAAAATGCTATCTGTGTATATTCCATTGTGTAAGTATTTGCTTCTAATCCAGTGTTATTGCATTATGTAATTGTTCTCCCTGGGAAATACAGAATGGCATGCATTTTCCACAATACGTAAGTGAAACAACCCACAGCCTTTTTGCAATCAACTGGCATGCTGATATTAACCACTGCTCTTGCAGAATCTCATAACCTTCTTGCTATTTACACATTTCTCATTTTTAAATCTTTGGTGTGCCAAAAATTGAGCTTTTCCTAGAATATACAAACTTCATAGGTGGTCTGCAGGCTCTTGACTCGAATGATGGCATGGGAAGTACCAAGATTATTTTTCCTTGCTTTAAACGGTACCATTTGCTGCCAGAGAGCTGGGGTGTGTGTCTGTGCTGCCTTCAATGCACTTGGTGAATTCTGAATGAAGATAAAAATGTTTGTGTTTGAATAATTGCATGAAACCTCATATTCACGGGCTTCTGTTACACTTGGCACTTTATCCACATTTATGATAGATCTTGATTTATTATTATTTTTTATTATTATTATTTTCCTTAGTGGGGAGAGACCAGTATGTCATTACTGCTCATATGCAGAAAAAAAAAAAAAAGAAAACCCACGGTGATAGTTTACAAAGGGCAAGCAACAACCTTTGCTTGCTCTCAGAGGAATGCAGTCTTTAATTTCAAAGGCTTTTTTTTTTTTCTTTATGTCAACAGTGATATTGGTCTTTCCCTGTGTTCTGTTTTTATTGCAGGCTAACTCTGTAACTAAAGGATGGTAGGTCCATACTTGAGCACTCAAAAAATAGTCAGCGTGTTTGTGGGTGTGTAGGTGTGGATACACAAGCAAAACAAAACAGAATTACTTTTCAGGATAGCTTTGCCAGTTGTGTGCAATACATGAATAGTACACAGTCTGGATAATCCTTCATCAGAGAAATCTGTTCTGTTGGCAATTGAAATGCCAGTGACCTGGGCTACTATCTATGAAAAGGCAGCTGATATCTTAGAAATGAATTCAGAAGCAGCTTTCCTGATGTCCTATTCTTGATGATACACTTGCCTGCTTTAATTAATCAAGCACTATTAATATTTTGTCACTTCTCTCTTTTCTGTATCAGTAATCTCTGTGTACTAGGAAATGTATATGGTCTGTGTCTTGTCATGAATATTAATTCCCATAGCAAGAACATGAAAATTAGACTTTTTTTTTTTTTAATTCAAGGAGAGACTAACAGGAGGCTGAGTGAATAGCAAGTTATCTGAATATTTTTAAGGACCAGTTTATAGACTAAATCAAAATATTTTGTCCTTATAAGAGTTAATATTAATTTGTAGATAGTATAACTTTAGAATGAAGGATATGGTTAGAATATGAAGAGCTGTCTTTAATATATTTTTATTTTTAAGAGTTGTCAGCTGGGCTTTTTTTCTATGTACATGTTTCCAAGCTGTTTCAAAATGTAGCTTTCCCCCAGTTTGTCTGTGACAACTGTCTTAACTGTAATTTCATGAAAGTTATCTTAGGTTAAGGGTAATATAAACATATCTTCCAAGTACTAAGATTTCTAACCTGTTCAAATTCACTGTGCTTAGTGGTGAGTTAGAGACAATTCAAGTTGGATATTCATGTTAGAACTGAATTTAGATTGAAGCATGGTAGGAGAATCCCCATAGTGTCCATAACCTGGCTTAAGATAATTCCTGTAATGTCAGCAGAAGCAATTGTAATTTGGTCTTTGAATCTCTCTTAAGACTTATTGTGCACCTTTATGATATGGAAATAGAAGTATATACTTCTCGGAACTATAAATATATTCTGCTTCCTGGATGTTTTCACTCAACTGTCCATGTGGCACATACTGTGTTCTTGAAACAGGATGCTGAAAGGGTGGTAGCTTGCAGTTTAATTTAGCCAGCCAGAATCCTGACCGGTTAAAAGCAAATACATAATTACAGATTTTCCAAGATAGCCTAAAAAGTTTAGCTCAGGTATCATATTCCTTCTGAAATAATTTGGATACACACAAGACTGCAAATCCTGTTTATTCTTTGCTGTATTCATATAAAGCTAAGTGCTGCAGCTGACCCTTAGAAAACAATGTGTTGCCAGTGTGCTGCTGCTGTCTTCTCTTAGCTCACCCCTGTTTCTCACCCCAGGCACCACCCGTCATGGCATATCCTGCCACAACGCCAACAGGAATGATGGGCTATGGGATGGTGAGTGGAACTCCTGCAAACCGAAGTCAGGCACTGTCTAGCATTTGATTGCTTATAACTTGGTAGCTTCTGTCTTTCCAAACTGTTTTACTACAGACTGAGTTTCAGCTCCAATTGCTTTATTCTGAATTATTTCAGTGTAACCTGCCATTAAGTCTGCCCTGTCCTACCTTATTTTGTTTTTACATAATTTTTTTTAAACTAAGAGTATCTGTTCTTGGTGGGTTTTACTGGTGTAGAAATAAGTGCATCATGTCAGTATAGCTGCATTCACAACAGGAGTATTTTATTGGTGGAGTGAAACCTTCCTTAAGTACTCACTCCTGACCTCAGGTAGAAGGTGCCTGTGCTGGTGGGTGCTTCTGAACTACAAGTTTGTGATGCTGCCATGTATTGTGGTGTGTGCTGAGAATCGAATCTCTTGGTGAGGTTCAATAGGAAGGCTTTTAACATAAACCTGACCTAGCTGCTTGTTGTTCTGAGGAGCTGTTCAATTTCTTGTCTCAAACCTCAAAAGATTTTTTAGATGATATGCCTTAACTCTTCTGTTTTAGTATGGTTTTGAAATAGCACAGCTTTGGGTGAATAAAAGGGGAGATAATTTCCTTAGAATAGTTATTCTGTTGAATGCTATTTTTTTTATACTCATCTCTGAATTAACAGATTAGTGTAACAAAAAAGATAAATGTTTGACCAAGGAATCAAATCAGATTGATTTCCAATT
>JANHGL010004120.1:0-36441 GCA_024611195.1 Ceyx melanurus | reverse complement strand
GCTGAGAATCGAATCTCTTGGTGAGGTTCAATAGGAAGGCTTTTAACATAAACCTGACCTAGCTGCTTGTTGTTCTGGGGAGCTGTTCAATTTCTTGTCTCAAACCTCAAAAGATTTTTTAGATGATATGCCTTAACTCTTCTGTTTTAGTATAGTTTTGAAATAGGACAGCTTTGGGTGAATAAAAGGGGAGATAATTTCCTTAGAATAGTTATTCTGTTGAATGCTATTTTTTTTATACTAATCTCTGAATTAACAGATTAGTGTAACAAAAAAGATAAATGTTTGACCAAGGAATCAAATCAGATTGATTTCCAATTTGTATATGCTTGGTAAGTGCACTACAAAGTGGCCAGCTATGTTCTTGAGAGTATCATGTTGCCATTACTCACCCATGATCTCCAGTAGTCTGTTCTCTGCAAGGTCATTGTGGTTAAACCACTCTTAATGTTAAATCAAACTTGATCTACACAACTTTGCACTGTGGTACTGGAAGCATTTTCTTAATGACATTCAGCAGCTGGGGAAAGGTAACATTTAGCTTATAGACAGCAATGTCACATGTTTCATTAAGCAGCTTTCACCATGGGGTTTAAATGCCAATGTGAAACAGACACTGGAGTTCATCAGAGCTGTAGCTCAGTTACCTAGAGTTGCTGTTACTTGTTCAAAACCTCACAAGGTCTGAGCAGATGGGTGAGATGTACCACTGCAGAATGACCAGTAGAATGTGTAACACACCCTGAAAACTGTCCTGGCTCATGCAAACTTTACTCAGAACGTTTTCTACTTGGAACCTGTGAAATACTGACCCATTTTACAACCCTTATGTTTAATTTCTTCCTAGCAGTTGTAGGTGCCACAGTTCTGAGTGTGACCATTTCTAAGTGGCAGTCCAGTAGCAGGCTTTTCCACTGGTTATGGCATACTGGGACAGGCAATTTCATTAGTACTTTAGTACTAATTTAGTACTTAGTTGCTTCATTGTGCCAGGAGTTATTTGTAAGTGTGGTTGGTTTGGGGGTTTTTGGGGTTTTTTTTTATAGTGTATGTTCATTAGGGTCAGTTTCTTGAATGTGTTGATTGCCCAAAAAGCAGTTTGGCATGATAGGAGGAGTACCAGCATTAGTCAAGGAAAAGCTGCTTGGAATGGGGATTGCTTGTGTAGGACTGCTGCTGGGTATCAACCCAAGCCTGAGGGAAGTGCCAAAAGCAGCACCAGAGATGGGTGTCCCCATAAAGTAAATAAAACCTGATTTCTAAGACCATTAATACATGTTAAATTCTCAATTTGCCTCAGCCAGGGTGTCAGTAACACTTCAAACTTTGATTGCATAATGACAACATTAATTACACATAGTTCGTTGTTTTCAATTTTTCTTGAAGTGTGTCAGTTCTGCACCAATCCTTGTAGAACTGTTCATGTTGCTTTTTAATGCAGATAGGGAAGAGTTGTCAGACCTCAGCTCTAGGAGCAAAAGGACCAGCAGAAAGTCTTGTGCTTCAAGTATTTCAGATCTTGGCAGCAGGAGATGAAATGGGGTTGGTTGTCACTGAGAGCATTCCTCAAAGAGACTCTCATGTTCTTGTCTAGACCCTTTCTTTGTAGAATGTCACAGAAAGATCTTCTATGATTGCAGTTGTCAAATACAACCAAGACTTTTCACCCATTTTCCTTTCTCTCCTTAAACACTTGCAATGTATTAAATGCTGTGTGTGATTTGATGCTGTCTGGATTTTTTCAGCCCTCACAGATGGGAGGAATACCAGTAATGACACAGCCAACTTTAATATACAGTCAGCCAGTCATGAGACCACCAAACCCTTTTGGCCCTGTACCAGGAGCACAGGTGTGTATTCAAAATCACTGGGGCTGGGAGCAAATTACATCTGGGTCTTTGAAAAGGATTATACTGTTTGCTTGTTTTGGTCAAATGTATTTGCAAAAGCCACGTAGTTCACTTATGGATTGTTTTCTAGCTTCTTATATGCAGGGTGGCAGCACCAAGTTTGTTTTACAGAAGCAGAGGATGGCATTTTAAGGCATTGTTTTTCTGGGAATGTGCCGAGGTTATCCTCAACACTTTAGTGAAAGAACAGGAGTAGTTAATGTCTGTGCTGTTTGCTGAAGACAGGCTTCCCCCAAGTTCAGGTTCTCTGCTTCTCTAAGTGTAGCTTTGTGAGATTGCACTATTAGAGCTTTTTCTGAAGCATATGTGACACTGCTCTTTGACCTGTTACACTGAGAAGTATTGGATTATAAAGTAGCCACATCTGGCAGTGGGTGTAAACTTTGAAATGTAGGCTGTGTGCTTACATGGCAACGTTTGCAGGGGAGACACAGGCTGTATGTAGCCATTTAAGTCTCTGAATGTTATCGATGGGTTTGAAAAGAACATGGTGTCAAGTCTGGTGAAATTTCAGCTCCATGCTTGGCTGTTAGTGTCTCTGTGGGAGACACGTGGCATCTTTATCTTGTTTGCATCATTGTGTTCTCCAAAGGTCTTTGGATTCCTCAGTGTTAGTGCAGAAGACAATATTTACAGCATAATGTAGATAGTCAGTTACTATACCAACCTGTCTGGCCTTTTTCTGTTCAGTCAGGTGGTACATGCTGCTTTCCTGCTCCTTGTGGTGTGTCGTGCATAGATTCATTACCTTGTACTGAAATGACAGAGTGTCCTGAAGAATTACTCTGGGAAACATTGAGAAGAACTGACTTTACCAATATTGAAGTTAAATACCTGTCACTGATCATTTATTTATGTTGTTCAGGGTGAGTGCCAGGAGGATGGAGCCAGGTCTTTCTTGGTCATGCCCGATGACAGGGCAAGGGGCAGTGGGTGGAAGCTGAGGCATGGGAAGTTTCATGTAAACATGAGGAGGAATTTTTTCACTGTGAGGGTGACAGAGCACTGGAACAGACTGTCAAGGGGGGGTGTAGAGTCTCCTTCTCTGGAGACATTCAAAACCCACCTGGATGCATTCCTGTATGATCTGGTCTAGGTGATCCTCTGGCAGGGGGGTTGGACTAGATGATCTTCCAAGACCCCTTCCAGCCCCTGACATTCTGTGATTCTGTGATTTTGCAAAAAACTTCTGTAATTGGGAAGTTTCTATCCGAATATTTATTTATTTGTTTGTTTATTTTTTTTATTATTACCCAAAGCCACCTGAAGATAGTTTTTTCCAGTAGGAGAAGCATTAAAAAAAAAACGGGGAGAGGGGGTGGGCAACCCTGAGCACCTTCATCAGAAAATACAGCTTATTAAGAATTTGTTGTGTTTGCAACTGTAAGGGCAGAGCCAAATTTAGCTGGCAGATTGGAACTCCACTACTAACAGTGTGGTTTTACTTACTAGTTAAATGTTTCTTTGTCAGAATTCACACTGTACATCATAACTCTATTAGAACAACATAGTCTGTGAGAACTGTTTTGATCTTACTGTAAAGAGCTCTATGGGTGAGTGAGAACATGCATGTGTAACTTTGCTTAGTTATACATTGGTGGAGGTATGGTTTGCAGTACTAGAGTGTGGAGGGAAAAGAATTCAGCAGTAGGCTGGAAGGGAAAAGAGCTTCAAACCTTTCCTAGTCCCTGAATCTGTTAGTTCTAACAGCAGAGGCTTTGCTGTGTGCTTCCAGTGGGCAGTATCTCCCATGTCTTAAAACAGAGCCTTCTGGATAGATGGATGTGTTTGGTTTTGTTTTAAGTCACTATCTGAAAGGGATGGATGCTGTTACTTCCTTAGCTAAAATTGCAGTTTGAAACTGTCTCTTTCTTGGAATTCTGAGAGGTGCTTTGCATATTCATTGTCACTTAAGACCAAATTGTTTGGTATCTTTCACATGGTTTTATACTATTTCAAGGGGAGAAATGTGTGTATGAGACTTCTTAAACACAGGACAAGTTACAGGGTCCTCAAGAATAAGAGTAGTTTTCTTCAATTCCCAAAATGTCAATTTTGAAATGTAAAAAAGAAAACCAAAACAAAACTCTGCCTAGTTGCCTAATTCAGTTGTAAACAGATATGTAGGTGCAAATACCTAAGTGAGCCTTTCTGCTTCATTTGACATTGCAGGGCTTGGTCTAGGTTGAACCCCAGCTGGCTGTCGTAACAGGACAAAGAGGAATTAGTCACAAGTGAGGTGTGTAGAGCTGTTACTTATTGTGCTTATCCAACCACATCTTTGGCTCTTGGGAGAGTTAATTTGGTAGAAAACATAGCCTTTGAATCAGCATTTGCTATGTGACCAGGAAGGGTTTTGCCTGAGATGCACAAGTCTACAACACACAAGTCTGCATTGCTTGAAGGTGTTGAGTTTTCAGAAGTATGACATCATTAAAGCAACTTAAATGATTGAAAGGCTGTATGTGAGAGCTGTTTCCCTATAGCAGCAGAGATGGCATTTACCAATGTATAGCCATGGAGCAGAACTACAATATTATTACACTAAATTTACTTTATGCTTCGTCTTCAGGCTCTCCTGAGAGTATATTTGTCTCTTTAGGTGTAGTTCTTACCTCTGTTGTGACAGAAATAGTAAAATGAAGAAATAAAAATGTGTTCTTGGGGTAAGCAAACAAATCTGGAAGAGTAAATGATGGTTTCCGAAAGGCACACAGTTCAAACTGCCCACATCCCACATGCATCACTAACCACCATTACTCAAGTTTTATCATCACTGCCAAAAACTGAACTGTTTTTTATATTTCTGTTTAAAGCACCAGATTATATCACTTTCCTCTAGTGTGCTGACAGATCTTGGTTTCTGTCTACAGTAAAGAAACTTGAAGGTACTTAAGAGCATAATGGCAATTAACAAAGTTGGGCCTGAAAAATTCTTGCCAAATTGTAGCATGTTGGAAACTCCTCCTACACAGACTGATAGAATAGACACACCGGTGTTGTTCAGTTTCTTCTTAGTTTATTAAGGGTTAGTCTTAATTATTGCTTTTTTTTTTTCAATTTTACCTTTAGACACTATTTTGCCTCTTTCAAGTGTTCTGTTTGAAGGCATGCAGTTTTATTTCTCTTTGCTCTGAAAAATAAGATTAGTTTGGGTTTTTTTTATTTTTAGGGCAAAATAATTTGAAGCATTTGAGAATGAGACAAGAATTTGCTGCTTTGAAAATCTAGGTGCAGAAGATATTCATAGTTTGAAAAGAAACTGGTGTGCACATTTTTTTTTTTCTTCTTTGAAATCACCTTGCATTATAGGCAATATTTCCTGCTTGAGAAAGAAAAGTTTTCATCATTATAAAAATAGCAAATTTTCCTTCCTGCAAAATACTGCCTTGTGCCACTTAAAGCAGTGAGAACAGTCAGAGGTGTCTGAGGAGATTCGGCTGGTGGGGCTGAGTGTGTGCATGGGGGAGGGACAGGCTGAGTCAATGCTCCAGCCAAGGTGAAAGGGGAGCCAGCAGGATGGTGGGTGAGGTACAGCAGGGCAAGTGCAGAATGTTCAGACAAGACAGATCCAAATAATACACAAATAACTGTAATGTACCCATCCTGGGGCCCAAGGGAATGCACAAGAGCAGCACTCGAATGTTCACCACTGGCAAAAGTTTGGCTAACGAGGTGGTATGACACTGACAGAGCAGTGGTGTGGCTTTAAGAGTTATATGTTGTAGCCTAACCACCCTGCAAAAGTCAGAGCCTTGGGAGGAGTAGTTGGGTAGCTCATGGAGAGGTGGTTGCTGTTGCTGGTGAGGCTGTGCCCTGGGGCTGGTTCAGTACGGCACTAGTTGTGTTTGGAATGCCATGCTGGACAGTGAGGAGGCTCAGCCCACAGCTGTAGGTGTGTTAGCACTAGAGAAGCTGGTAGGCAGGGCTGCTGCTGCTGCTTAAATGCTTCTCGTTAGAAACTGCTACTGCAGGTCCTGGCTTTCACCTGGATTTGTAAGCATCTGGATATATGCAATGTAGGAGACAAACTATACGTTATTTTTAGGCTCCCTTTTTAATAGAGAAATCTCATTAAAATATGGATTTACTATAAGATACTGCATTTCATCTGAGTTTGACTGTGGCATTTAGGAAGTTTAGGGTTTTTTTTTCCCCCCATATTTAACCTGAACAGGCTTTCTAAAATTTCCTCTCTGTTTCTGGTTACATGCTGATGTTGCACAAATGACAGAGCTCTAAATCTACCAGTCTTCCACACTGCTTTCAAACTGAGACATTACATTGTACTTGCTATCAGTTGGAGATTTACCAACTCAGTTTAACAGGACTTTTAATAGGTGACTTCAAACCATTTGACCGTGAAGAGGAAGAATGTCTCATGACATTAAGTTGCAGAGGCATGCCCTGCTGAAGTTGTGACTCTGTTGGACTTTGTCATTAGTCTGGCTCAAATCCTGGAGAGTGGTGGGTGTGTGAGCTATGGCTTTCCAAAGGGAAAGAACCAAGATTAAAAGGGGAGCTCCTGACATCCTGAAATTGCTTCTCAAGCATTTCCCATTCTGTTTCATGACTCTTCCATAATCTGTTTATGGGGACTGGATCTGAATGCCTCCTTGGGAGTAAGTAGAAATGAAGATTGCAACCCAGATATAGAGATGCTGAAAAAAAACCTCCTTCTTCCCAAATGTTTTTTCCAAGATAAGCATTAATGTGAAAAATTGAAGTTTACAAAGGCAATATTTGCACCCTGGGCACTTCTGCAAGTCAGTTCTCATAAGCACATCCCCTGTCATGTGTAGGTTGGCAGGCATTCAGTATTTCCAGAAGAAATATGTCTTCATACAATGTTTTTTGCAATGGGTATGAAGTGCAAGTACACACTGGCAATTAGTGACTCAATTATGAGTAAGCTGTTGAAGTGATGGAAGCTGAAATAAAGAAAATTGACAGGTTTACTTGTAACTGCAAAAACATGCAAGCTCTATGAAGGAGGAGGGCAAACAGAATTTAATAAAGCACCATTTATAACTGGGAAAGCACTAAGAAATAAGCAGAAGGGCTAAAAAAAACAAACCCAAACAACCAAAAACCCAAACAGGGAAAAAATCCCCAAAAAACATCAACAACAAAAAACCCCCAACAAACAAACCTCCACACACATGGGGAAAAAACCCCCACAAAACAAAAAAACACCTCAACAAACAAACACTTCTGCAGTTGCATCCTGCAGATTATTTGGTCCCTTCCAGCAGCAGCAGCTGGAACCTGTGTTAACCTACTTGCAAATGATGTACTTTATCTGCCTCAATCTATAGTGTGATACTTTAAGTACATGGCTATAGGATGGGATTTTACTAAATTTAGATTATCAGTCTCAGTCTTCAGTTCTGTCCAGCCTCTCTTGATACACATGCAGCTTTGAGAGGACAAGGTGTCGAGAGCTGTTTCTTTTGGAGGAGGCAGCTGGGAAGCTGCCATGCCCTGGCCAGACCCCCAGCTTCATCTCCCCCCGGCAGTCTGCAGCTTTGCCAGGAGAGCAAGGTGAGCTCTGCCATGGGACTCAGGCTTAACGTTCTGCAGCTTCTTTTGAAGCAAGCTTCTGTGCAAGTGTGAGGTTATCAGCTTATTTGGCAAGTGCCAAGTGAAGTGTCCTTTCTGGAGGGTCCTGTTCAGCTTGTTTCTGCATTACACCAACCATTGGAGAGGCTTTCTGTTGTCCATATGACCTCGTTTTAATAGTTGATTTCTGCCAAGTTTGCCTCTTAACCTCCCTTCGTCCTTTCATTACACGTTCAACTTTCATATTCTGTCATTCTGAGACCTTTTTTTCTTTTTCTTTCCCTTTCTCTGTCGTCTTTCCTACTAGCTGTCTGCAGCATCCAGCCCTTCCAGTCAGAGTCCTCACAGAGCCTCAGGAAAGGATCCCTTTGCAGAGCTCTCTCTCCAGGATTTCTTGTAGAACAACTTAGGTATTGTCCATTATTCTGGGGAGATGCTGGTTTTTTGTGATATAAATAAAAATTAAAGTTCTAATTCAGGTTTTATTAATATGACAAGAACTGTTTCTAAAGAAAATTAAAACAAGTCATGTTGAGTTGGAAGCACTGTGGAAGTGACTTGGAAACTCACTATACTGAACTGCAGCAGTTTAAAGGCTCAATCAAGTCATTTTGCTTCAGTCCCTTGAAAATAAAGTTTGATAGTTCTCTTCTGAGCCAGCACCCACGACGCTTTTAACTGGTGCTACTTGGTATTTGCCATTTAATCAGGAGAGCATTCAGGGTTCCTGGTTAAGCAGCAAAACACCTGACTGCTGCTGGCAGTCTGCTCAAGAGCTTTCCTGGGTTGCCTGACCAAAGAGTTTACCTGCTGCAGAAAGAGCTTCTTGCTTCTCGCATTGAGGGTCATCTTTTGGTAGAGTTGGTGCACTGGAGTTCCTTTCTTTATCCATCAGGAGCAGGTGGAAATTAATAATAAAAGGAGTGAAGACATGAAGAAAATCAAGCATACTTAGTGTAAAGAATCTTAGTGTAAAGGAAGAGTAGGCTTTATTGCACAGAACATCTGCTTTTCCTTGTGTACTTCCTCTGGCTCAGAGTGAAAAAGGAACCTGATTTCTCTTCATACCAGTGTTGTTCTGTGTTACTTTGACACTGGTGACCATAGAGCATGGACAGGTAGGGTTTCTGTTCTACTGCTGGGCAAGGTAGCTTAATGCAAAGAGATGTTCCAAAGGCTGCTGTCGTTGGAAAAACATCCTGTTGGCTTTCTGGTTGTTTTCTGATCCTGATTTGTTAAAGTTATTTTTTTGTTCTGTTCAAGAACTTCAGGTTTTGGGGTAGCTTGGCCTTTTGAAGTGGACATTTTTGAATAAAACACAGGTTTGTAGTTAAGTCCTACTTCTGGTGGATGATAACATGAGTTTTTACTCTTTCCAGATTCAGTTCATGTAACTGCATTAGATGGAAGAGAAAGGAACATTTCCAAAAAGATGTGCTCACCAGTAAACCCCCCACTTCTGGGAAGAAACCAACTTCAGTCTCTCAAACTATCCTCTTCCGTTAAGTGCTGCAGTGAATTGATGAAGACCAATGAAGGAACCTGGGACAACTCCATAAGAAACCATCAGTATACAACACAAAGCCAAGAATTGCCATGAATTGAGACCAAGATTTTTTTTTTTCTTGTTCTTTTTTTTGTTGTTGTGTTTTTTTGTTTTGGTTTGGTTTTTTTGTTTGGTTTTTTTGTTTGGTTTTGGTCCTGGTGACTAATTGATCAGTACTTTCAGCTTCTAATAATCTTGGTAACCTGCAGAGAAGCCTTCCTGCTGGAGCTGGAGGTTGGTGTTTGGAGGTGCTGGCTGAATGGAGACGTGTCCTTTACCGTAACTCGAAATGAGACTTTGGGCAGGGGAGGCTCAAGTCCTAACTCTAATTCTGGAGTTACCTTTTCAGTCCTCACAAATGTAGGCACAGCAGTAATGGAAATTAACTTTTTTTAAAAAAATTATATATTCAGTTTGCAGTAGACATTCCTTATGTATTATTGTTTGTATTTATTTATGATTATCAATTTAACATTAATATTGTATCAAAAAACCTCCTTATGAAAATGAGTATGGGTGTATACAGTATGTCTGATTTTTATCCACAAAGAATGAATCTGATTCAGAATGCTTTTCAGCTGACACACAGAGCACTAAATATTTTAAAGGTCTGAATCTAATGAATTCTCAGTATAGGTGGGAATTAGGGAAGAGCTGTAAGATGCATTACTCCTTATAGTCAATTCTGTGCCTAGGATTTTGCAAGGGAACAGTTAACTGACTAGAAGAAGCACTACATTTTTAATTCAGCATTAGTGCATTGGGAAGGAACTTTATTGCTTTGTGCTTGGCATGTCATTATTTTTACATTTGACATTATAAGGCCTTTCCAAAATGAATGTGAGGAATTGCTTTCACTTTAGGACTTTCCTTCTTTTCTGTACAAAATAAATAAAATGAGGTGGTGTGTGTTGGGGAGGGGAAAGTCTTTTGGCTAGTGCCATGTTTCTGCTCACATACCTTTGAACAGTGAACTGAAGGGGAAGTAGCTTCCTTACATAGGTCTAGTGGGTATTTAGTTGAGGAAGAATTAAAGCAGCACTGTTGATCGGTGCTCAGTGTAAATACACCATAACTTCTGGGTGGAGTGGGGCCTTCAGAAGGATAGTCAGTGATATGAAAGCAATTCTGTACATGAGTTGAGCATACTTGCTGCATTGTCTCTGCAGATTCTATTTTTGTTTAAGATATTAAAACGTATGTTAGCAAAAATGGGTGGATTTTCAAATAAAATGCAGCTTCCACAGAACTTTTGTTACAGTATGAAAGTCTGAGGTGCTTCTTTTCTTTTTGCTGCTTAAAATGTGCACTGATAATTGCTTTGTTTACTTAATAAAATACCAAATGTCTTTCATATGTGCATATTGTATTACAGGAGGTGCTGCACTGTGAATCTGAGTGCCGTGACCTACTCAGCAGCTGCCAGGCCGTGCTATAGTGGGCAGCCTGAGTTCCAATCTGTAAAGTGCTGTCTCAGAAAGAGCTGGGTTCCTTACTTAATATACTACACAGTTTTCTAGTTTTTTCAAAATATTCATGGCAATAAACTTGTATTGTTTATAATTGAGCAAGAAGCATAAATACGCCCCCAAAAGTTATTAATGTATCTTTCCTAATCTTTTTGCAGCAGGTAATGCCAAGGAAGCTTTGAACAGTTTGCTGAGACTGTCATCTGCAATTAAACACTGGTTTTCACCAGGGGAGATTTGACTCAATAGTCCTAAAAGCCTTTTCCAACATAAACGATTCTGTGATTCTGTGATGGAAGTGGAACTTGCCCTTCTCATCTCCTTGAGGCCTCCCCTGAAGGGTGTACATCATCAAAGGAGAAGTATAGATGAGTAAATTTAACAGTTCTTTCTGAAAGCATGAATAAAAAAAACCCTGAACCCGATACTTGTAGAGTCTATGTAATGCATATGCTCAGACTGAGAGACTTTCATATACATCTCAAAACTTTATATTCCTATGCATGAGGCTTTCAAGGTGTCACTGTACCACCAGAGAACAGCTCCTTTTTGCTTGGACTCAGAATACCAAAAATGATAATTGTGTGACTAGGGGGCAACTGGAGAGGTGCACAGTTGTGTCCTCACTACCATGGTATAAATTGTCTTGAACACAGGGCAGAGCTTGTGTGAAAGGTAGAGACCTTCTCTGTAGTCCAGTGTGGGGTTGTGAAAAAACAGACACTAGCCTTGTCATTTCTTTAGGTCTGTGGTGCTCCCTGCACAGTGGTTTCAATCTCTTTTGAGACTACTGATTGCCTCAGGGTAGATCTGCCTGCTTAGATCTTTTTGATCCCTCAGATGCCCTTTTTGGGGCTTTGGACTTGAGGTTACAAATCCTGCAGGTGCCCAAATCCCAAACCAAACAAAACCCCCTCTTCTGTGGGAATGAAAAATTCATCTGTTTTCCTTCACTGCTCACTTGTAGTGAGTTTCTCTGTGTCTTGTGTGTGCATGTTAAGCTTATGTGTTGGAGATAAAGATTGTGGCAGAAAAATGAGAATTGGGTGCCAAAAAACCTGGGAAAGCTAGGAAGTGCTGATGGAAGCAGAAGACTGACGAGATAATATAAGGGGTAGTGAAGAAATGTGCTGAATACAGAAGAAAAAATTCTGTGTTAATGGGAGCATATGTAAACTACTTAAGAGCTTCCTCCCTGTCCCCTTGGCAACCTTTTGACTTGACCTTTGCCGCTTGCTTGCGCTGCCGCCAAGAGAACACAAACAGCCCGGACATCTGCTGCTGAACTTGCCCAACAAGAACAATCTGGAAGTTACTGATGGTTTCTGTGTTCAAACAGGAGATTGAAGGGGCTTGGCTAATCAGGGTGCTGTGTCCTGGCTAGACCAGGAGAATGAGTGAAGAGAGAGCCCTGAGTCAGTTCCCCTGAAAGTGTAGCGTTGCTGCCACTTGGCACCCACTCACAGCTGGAGGTTGAGCAAGTGCAGTATCCATTTCACTCGTGGGAGATAACTTGCCCCAGATAAAAAAAATCAGTCTGAGTTAAGTAAAACATTTCTTCCTTGCTTTTCTGATGAAATGTTATGAGGCAAAGATCAAAAAGCCTTGCAACAGCCACCCAACTTCCTTAAGGGTTCTTTTGTGAGCTTATACTGGTACTGAATGCACTTTGCTTTGGCCATCCAGGCTTCAAGCAGAGCTGAGATCTCGGGTTTATTTTTGTAGCATAGATCTGTTGGGTTTTTTTATGGTGGTAACTGCTGAACTTCCTCATACCAGCAACAGCAGTTGCTCAAATACTGCTGCTCTAGAAAAGTGTTCTCTGATACAATTTTAGCCTCTTGCTGCACTTAAATCACTAAAACTGAGGAAAAGGTCCAGCACCGTATCAAAGCCATTTTCCATGGCTCCTTGGAGAGCTGCGATAGGTCACCTATGGGAACAGTTGGTGGCTTCTTGTTACCATGTCATTTCCTAAAACAACAACATGTTTGTGGTGGTTTGCAGAACATGAATTCTAATGTTTAGCATTACAGAGAAACATTCTTAGTTTACAGTGGACAAAAAATCTAAGGGAAAGTCTTTTCAAGAGGAACACCCAGCTGAAAAATATCAGTGGCTTAAGCCACTATTAGATTCTCTGTTCACTGCTTGTCACTCTAGTGTAACTTTTCAGTCCATTAGCTTCTGCCTTGACCTTATTCTGGCAAACTCCTTTTAGCCCACAGAAGCATAGCATTAAATAACTTCTCTCTGAGAAACCAGCCAAACGAGAACAAATGCTGTAAACATGTCTCCTACCTTCATTTCCCAAACCAGGCAGGCCTGAACATGTGGAAGGGTTGCCTTGTTATATAACCTCACTGCAGAGGAGGTAGCAAACCTCCCAAAAAACAGACCAGCCATTAAGTAACCTACGTTCCCTGCAGCTCCCAATTACACAGCAATACAATAATACAACCCAAGTTCTTGACTCTGCAGGGAAATTGCCCAGAGAGGGTTCAAACAGCTCTGTCCTGAGGTAAGCAGCTCCTTCTATCCATCACTTCAGAGATTCACAGTGCCCCCACCTGGCTCCCTTGCCCTTTTTAGGCATCTGATGGATCAATGTTTCTTGGTTCCAGCATGTGGGCTTCAGCTCTGTTAAAGTGGCATTTATTGACAGACACTTGTGTGCAGCTTGGGTGATGCTCATATTTAACTTTTAATTTGCAATGAACATTTGTGAGGCTTTTTTCCCTATTGAAAATGCAAGTTTCTTAGAGATGTGTGCCAGTTAAATGCATAACTCCAGTTTAACTGGGGCTGGGCTTAGATCATAGTTGTGGGGACACATGGACACTTTTCTGCATCTTGTAGCCTTACTAGCATCCTATAACTGGCTGGCACAACAGAAACATATTAAAGATATTTCTTAATGTGAGGAATTCAAGGGTGATTCCTGCAGGTTCTGCCCTAACTGCAGTAGTGAACCCTGACTCCCGTTGTTGAAATAGAAGTTGGAAGCGTTGGCCGTATGAACTGATCAGCCCCCTGTTTTACATCATGTTGCTCATTTCTGAGGGATTTTGCCAGTAATGAATTTATCAAATCCGGATGCCTCATTTGCTGAAGACCAAGCTTCCTCCATATGAAAGCCTCACACTGGTCTTAGTGCTAATACTATAGAAATCGAGGGGATTTGGGCCACTTCACTATGTGTTGCTGAAGGCTGTTGCTTCTGGCTTGCGCAGGCCACATGTTTCAGATTTCTTTTTAGCTCTATCTCACCCACAGCAGCATTTATGGTAAAAGGCTAAACAGGGACTTAAAGAGGCAAAGTGTCTTCTTTCCAACGTGCAAGTTTCTGTTGTGCAGCCATATGTCCTACAGATGGTGGCATGCATTATATGCACAAGCAAAGAGAAGCCTAGAGATGGGCCTTACATTTCTATCACCAGGAAATGTAAATGCCTTTTGGAGCGGTGGGAAGAAGAGGCCTCTCTCCAGCTGAAAAGCTGATCAGCACAAGCTGTATTCTAATTCTGTGACTAAAAGGAAAGCTGAACTAACCACTGAGCAGAACTAATCTCTCTTTCAAGGAAGTAATTTCATAGGGCTTGCACTTCAGGCAAAGCCAGTGTAGCTGATGGAAGCCTTCTGTTGTGCTGCAAGCATGACCCCCTCCCAAGTATGGATCCCCATTCCCTCAACACTGGAGTGCTAGGAATGACCTCAGTCTTCAAGATCACTCCATTGGGTTAGAGCAGGGACACATCCAAACTCGTTTAACTGTTTACTACACGGCAGTGCAAGTGAGACTCAGCCTGAGATTAAGGCTCTGACGTTTACCTGTCTGCTTTGTAAGCCTGGTTTTTGAGGAGCTGCAGTCAGTGTAGCCCAGAGAACAGTTCAACTCACCTGAAGCTCAAACTGTATGTACCTGTAGCTGTATGTGCAACTACGTGGACTGAGAAAGCCCAGAAGTTCTCACAGGGGTAGGGAAAAGCAACCTTTCAATTAGCCATCTGCACACAAACCTACCTCTCATTAAACTTGCATGTCTAAATCATGACTGGGGCACTCAAAATTAGTGTCCACAAAGCCCAGTGCCACACACTTCTTAAAGACAGAGCAAATACTTAATGAACTGAGAATGTTACATTTTTATGTTAACAGCACAGCTCGTCTATTTTTAACCAATCTTCACTTTAGATAAGGCCTTGATCATCTGAGCTGTGATGTGCCCATCTGATTTACCAGCAATGCCATCTTTTGTGTGGCTCCTGCTTGGCATTTCTTCTGGTTCCTTATGAATAGGCATGGCTTCTCCAACCACACACATCATCTTTGTCTCCAGAGGATGCAGTTTTAAGTATTTCTTAAAAAGAAAGAAAAGTAGTATTCTGCAATTATATTGAAAAGCAGTTCTTCAAAAAGCCCCGCAGCTTTCCTTTTAACCCACCTGCAAAGATGTTGCCCTGGGGGTTGCTGTGTTTGGTAATGTCAGTGCTAATGGGCTTGGTTTACAAGTCAGCTCACCTTACAAGGCTTACAAACCAAATTCTGCTCATGTGTTCAGTTCTGTGAGAATTAAACTAATCCAACAGCTCACTACTGCCAGGAGAGATCCAAGTCACAGAATCACAGAATGTCAGGGGCTGGAAGGGACCTTGGAAGATCATCTAGTCCAACCCCCCTGCCAGAGCAGGATCACCTGGAGCAGATCACACAGGAATGCATCCAGGTGGGTTTTGAATGTCTCCAGAGAGGGAGACTCCACAGCCCCCCTGGGCAGCCCGTTCCAGTGCCATGTGCTTCCACCATGTCTGTACAGGAAAGGCTGATGTGTGCTATGGGTTCCTTAAGGGCACAAGCAGGACCATACAGCCAAGGTCAGGGGGAGGGAAGAAGGAACCCCATAGTGCAAGCTCTTATATCCACCTCAGTTTAATAACTTGTTTTCATAACA
Source organism: Ceyx melanurus (assembly GCA_024611195.1). Lineage (NCBI taxonomy): Eukaryota > Metazoa > Chordata > Aves > Coraciiformes > Alcedinidae > Ceyx > Ceyx melanurus. The sequence continues at coordinate 21,003 of JANHGL010004120.1, read as the reverse complement.
ATTGCTAATGTAACTCCACTGTCTGCAATTCTACCCTCATTGTTAGTAAGCACAAGACTGTCAGCAGCACCTACAGCCCTCAGTGGGGTAGGCTCTGCAGTGCTAACAGCAGAAAGAAAGAAGCTAATATTCTGCTCCTGAGGATAGACTTTATTTTTTCTTGTTAATATTCAGCTTTTCTGTGAAGTGACATTTCAGCACAGAGCCACTCCTTAAGATAGTCTTTGACCAAGCAAACAGGATAATTTCTCTGAACACAAATTGCAGGGTATTAATCAAAGTAATGCCAGATTTATAGGAGAAAAAACAAACAAGAAAAAACAAAGCACTGTTGTTTGGTTGGGTTTGATTGTTTTGGCTTTTTTAAAATTAATTATTAAGCTTGACTACAATATTCAAGAGTAAAGAAACATTATGGAGAAGTATCTTTACACAGCAAGCCCTACCACATCTCTGTATCATGTTCTTTAATTGGCAGTAAGAATTGATGATATAGAGTAATACATTTTCTGGGATTAAGTAATTTATTTAGAAATGTATTCAAGTTTTCATAACTCAAGAGGCACCCAGGAAACATCTTTTCTCAACTTAAGACTGAGGACCTCCTGAAGCAGGTGCCACCACCTCTTTCGAGACCCACACAAACTCTGCCTATTTACATACAACCTGTACCTTGGTGTTTTCTCAACAGCAGTACCTTCAGCCTGGCGTTCTGATGGAGAGTTGAATGACTTACTGATCTTTTAATGATGCTATGCAACATGAGTTCTAAAAGGAACAGCATCCAAACAAACATGAATCTGTGCAATACCATGGGGAACTGTCACTCAGTGAAAGGATTCTTTCCAGGGTGAATGTGACACTCACATACACTGATTCAATTCAATTGCCAAAACAACTGTCTTCAAACAGAAGAAACTGTCAGAAATATACTAAGCTATCCAGGGACTGCTCAGGAATGTTTTTGAATGAATGCGAATGAGTCACCATCTATTTACTAAATAAAATAAATAATTTTATTATTTAATAATAATAAAACTAGAGATGGTGCTTAAGGATAGGGTGAAATAGTGACCCTGGTAGAGGTAGATCATGGTTGGACTTGATCTTAAAGGTCTTTTCCCACCACAGAAATCCTGTGATTCTGTGTGAAGCCATCCACGTGAGGCTGACCTGTATGACAGAATTTACTCTCTTTTGGCCCAACATCTGAAGGACAGGGAGTGTCCTCATCATCTGCAATAGCACCAGATTCCTATGATTCAGAAATATCTGAATTGTACAGACACTGGGGTAAAAGACATTGGAGCTTTTTCTGCTGCACCACCACTGGAAACAGACTGCTCCTGGCAGTAGCTGATGCTGTACACTGAAATATGTTTGTGTCAGTGAAAGACTCCCTTTAATTCATACCTGGAAAAATTCTTCGTCTTCATACAGCAGGGTACCAAAAACTGGAGAGAAAGATGACTGCTGCAGCTCCTCATCACTGTCTTGAGGCTTCTCATTCTCTGTTTCAGACTGAATCTTTGCAAAGATGGTACTTTTCTGACAAGGGACTGTGGCACTTCTGAGGCTTTCCTCTCCATCTTCTTTTGCTATTTTAAAAGATGAACAATTATGTGTATGTAATTGTTAAGCTTTATGAAGATCAGAATTAGTATTCAGTATGAGCACTGCCTGCAATATTTAATGTGCTTGGCCAGTGTGATATAATGCACAGTTCGGTGAGATTTTTTTAACCATCAATCCAAACCAAATGTTGGTTCTGCTCACTGATTTTTCTATGTTTATTTCTGTTCACAAGTTCTGATAAAGATCATGGACTGAAATTGATTGAAAGTTAGAAGTAATGAGTCTGTGGTACAGGACAGGGGAAAAAAATAATCTTTTATCAGTTCAACTTAAATCCTTACAGACATTAATAATTTAAAAAAATGGGAAAGGAAGCAAAAACAAGTGAAAAACTTTTCTATATCAGGGCATGTGTCTCTATATACAGGTTCCTGAAACACAGCTAGTCCACCTCCCCTGAAGAGCTCACATTTGCAGTTGACCAACTGTCAGGATGATAGACAGTCCTGGACACAGACTACCAGATTCTGTGTTTGCCTGGGACAGTGTCTTAACCCCAGCTTCTTGGGACTAAACTTCCTCATAGGAACTATTCTGGAGGTCTAGCAAAGGGAATAGAGCTGAACTGTTCAAAGTAAACACAGATCTAATCCAGAAGTCTTAATTAACATGTTTGCTGGTGTTTGATAGTTCCAGAAAGCCTACCTATGTCTGGAACTGATCAGAACTTCAACAGACTTGTTCATGTATTGTAACTGTATGGCTTTGATTTTTGGACCTTACCTCTACAATTTAATTTTGTGCTTTTTTTTCTCCTTTGTTTTTTTTTTTTTCCTCAAAGTGAGAAAACGAAACGTGATAATAAGGAAACCATAAAACCACCCTGAGTGGATGAGCACACTCATACAGTTCTTCTTGACTAAGGATATATCCTTTTCCAGAACAGATGGAAATTCAGCCCAAAATTCAGTACTGCTTACTAAGATTTTCAGTTCAGTCTCAGCTCCATGTGGCTTCATCTGCTTTTGTTAGGGATTTATTTATTATTAAATTCTGGTAGGATCTCTATGAGATTCTGTGAGTCTCTATGAGACTGTAAAGTGCATGTATGCTTCAAGTGAAAGTCAGTGTAGAATTCAGGAGTATCCTCTTAGGGACAAGTTATAATGACATTAAGATGATACAGATCTGTAAAGTATAGGATATGAGTCATATCTCCATAAAAGATAGCTGATCCTATTAAACACATTCCAGGCTAGCTACACGTGAGTAATTACATTCCAACAATCTAAGCATCCATTTCAACTTTAAGACTGTATTACAGGTAGATTGTGGTTTTGTTCTCTTAACACTAACTGTCATTGCTGTGGTGGTTGCCAAGTGACAAACTAAGTGTTCACCATGTGAAACAGGCAGTTTGATTAAAAAAGTAGAAAAAAGAATAAAAAGATAAAAAGTATGCCCTTGTTCAGTAACTCATCAGTTCACACAACCTGCTGGGATGTGAATTACCTTCATGGTCTCTATATTCTACTTCTTTCACTTCATCCTTAGGAAATTCAGCTGCCTGGCTGAGAAACAAAGGCCTATGAAATTAAAAAGATAAACTGTTAGAGGTCTGAACTTTCTCTCTAAACTGTCCTGTGCAATCTTTTGGGGTGAAGGAGGGGCACCCCTTCTGATAGCCTTTTGCTGCTTAACTAGAAATGCAGAATAGTGCAATGGCTGCAAAACCCAACAGAGGCAGCCAGGCAGCTCAGGGGCTAATGCATTGCTCACTCTTATTCTCAGTGCTTAAGTTCAACTATATCCATGAGACTAAAAGAAAACAAGTGTTACAGTCTCCAGCCAGTCCAAGATTCAAACCAGAGCTGGCAGCTCTCACTTAAAAGCTGTCCAAAGTTTGCAGAGGAGAGAAAAATGGTAACTTCTTCAGACTTGGAACTTTTTTATGAAGTATGGCTAAAATCACTGAGCTGGGAATGCAAAATGAAGATGGATCATTCCCGTTGTTACACTGTGCTTTTGATACCATTAGTATCAAATAATAAGTCAAATAATTTCAATATGAAAGAAACTAAAACTACAGACACCTCTACAGACAGACCTATCCCAAGGCCTCTTCCTTACTCAGTACCAGGTCATCCGTTACACTTGCGATTGCAAAACCCCATATATTTGCATTTTAACTATTTTGCCAACAGTAAAGGAGAAATCTATTACTCAGCACACGGTCTGAGAAGCTGGGTCTGAGACAAAAAGTACTGAGGGATATGGTTTAATTAAGGATTTGTCAGCGTTAGGTTTATGATTGGACTCCATCTTTTTTTCAAAAAAACCCCCCTAATTTCTAGGAAATTCTGTGATTCTTTTTCTAATTACAAAAGAAAAACGATTTCCAAGCCCCAGTGGTATCTCCACTAAAAGAAAGTGAGTCTCCCCAGGTATTAAAAGAGCCCAGTGTCTTCTATGACTTCTAGTATTTAGAGAGTTTCAGTGTAACTGTCATCTTTCAGAGACATAAGTCCCACACAAATTCAGTCAAATCCTACCTCCCCTTAACTAGGAAACTACCTTGACTTTATTGTGGGAGAGCCCAAATAGCTCTAGAGGCAGGAGAAGACATAATCTTAAAAAAAAAAAAAAAAGAAAGAAAAGAAATAACTTTTGAATCTGTAAAGACATCCTTTTACCTGGATATTCCCAGATACTGAAGTCTGCAGATAAGTTTTGTTGCCAAAGAGATATTTTCTTTTTCCAGGAGCTTAATAGAAGCTTTTAAATCACTCACTTCCTTTTGGTACATCTTAACCTTTTGGCAAGTAAAAAAAAAAAAATAATTAAAAAATCATCTTAGAAAGGCTACACCCATTTTGGAAACCTTTCATAGGAACTAAATGACACTTACCTAGAAAGAAAGCAGCTGTATTAGCAGACTGCACATAAGATGGAGAAACATAGTGACACATTTTCATACAAAGGGAAGGGCTCTCTGTTTCTTTCATACCTGTTTTTAAAATCCTTTACTGGCACAACTCTGTTGATCACAGCCACACATTTAGGTTATGCAACCCCGATAGCAGAACCTTCTCATGTAATCAAGGAAGTCTGGGAGACAGAAGCTCTGGATTTTGCTTTTGTGCTTTCACATCAGAGCTTTGAGAGAGAAATTTTCTTCGTAGAGTTAAACCAAGGCTCCTGCTCAGCACGTGTTGATTTTCTAATTCTTGCCTATACAGAAAACCTTCTTACCTAGTGATTCAGTCCAGGTTTGCCACCACGCTGGCTGAACCCTAGGCTCTACTTTCTTTTGGACTGGTAGTCACTCCACATTGCCATGAAGTTATACAACAAAAGGATACCAGTTATTCAGTTCCCACAATTCCTCTTGCTTTTCCTGAAGTAGAAGCAAGTTCTTACCCCATCACTAGGAAGTGGAATGTATTATGGGATGGATAATTTCCCAGAAATCTTAGTCATACACACACGTTTAAAAGCAGTACCAAGAGATCTGAATGCATCTGTTCTCACCAAAGCCAAATTAAGACAGCTATAATAGTCTATATTTTAAGTTGAAAACTAGTTCCCATTTCTCCCAGAGATTAAAAAAGGTGAAAATGACAGAACATTAACCAGTAACAGGATGTAGCTTAGCACAATGGGGTGATACAGCTTAGCACCATCTTGGTGTGACACAGTAACGATGGAAAAATGTGACTGAAGTCTCCAAGTCTGTTCAAATTTGAAGGTAACTAGTTCAGGCTGGTTTGGTAAAGTCATTTTTCAGTTCAGTGGCCAAACTGAAAAAAAATTATAAATTTCGATCTGTGCAAAACTGAAATTTTTGGTTTATCTCCCCAAAAGAAAATACTGGGAGACTCTGTCGGCTACATACAAACATTAGCCTGGAAGAAAATATTTAATCTATCTAAGAAATGCAGAGAAAATGAATGGGTGAATTCAGAGGACTGGAGAAGTTAGTGATAACAGTTTTGTTTTCCACAATAATTCAAAGAACTAATTCATAACACAGGAAACTAATAACATAGGAAAGTAATTCATAATGTAGGAAACTTCTACTTCAGAGAAAAGAAACCCAAATCTCTCAACTCTGAGGTTAGAGCCTGTCAGGACATGAGTACTCCAAAACGGATCTCCCTTGTTGACACTACTTAATGTGTATAAAATTCATAAAATGTTCAGTGAGACAGGGAGCTGGGAAGGGAATCCATACTCATTCAGTGACAGGATGTAAAGATTCAAGCTCCTGTTTGTACAGATTAATACATTAATTCTTTCCTGTTGACCCCTACTTCATTGCCTCAGAAGCTGTGGTTTGGACACCCTCCCTGGAAAGTTAGAAAATGTAGGCTCAGAGCTCACTAAGGGGAAGAAGGGAAGGTGCATTCCTGCATACTGGCAACTATCTTAAACTAGTAAATAAAATTTCCCACTAATTTTTGCTCAGTTCTAAACTGTGAGATTTAGAAAAAAAAAGTCAAGTTTTTTTCTTGACAAGAAAAGTTACAACTATCTCATATATAGCTCTAAATTGCCATTAAAGGACAGTATAAGAGATATCAAGTAATCATTTACAACTATATATGATTTCTATTTTCCTCCCTTCAGTGTACTAATTGCTAGGGTATCTTTATTATATCTCATTTAAAGCTGTCTCAAGCCCTTTCTCCAAAAATGTTTTCAGTGTCTATATCCATTTTCCTTCAATATGACAGCACTATAATGCAACTTAATATGGTTGGGCCTTCACAACCTCCAAAGATATAAATACTTGTGTAGAACATTGTAGTCCACGTAACTGCTTGGGCAAGAAAAGGGATCCTTCATTTGGAGCAGATGTTCACCTTTCACCTTTATTCACCACATACACTGTTTGCTACTCAGGATTACATATTACAGGAAAATTGCTCTCCTTTTTCCATGGAAGTCTTCGGAGGACCTCACTGGAAAAAGAAGTTATGGCTGCAGGCCATAGTATTTAAAACATGAATTACTGTACACAGGTGATTCTCTTACCTCTTCTTTTAGCCATTCATTCTCTGCAATTTCTCTGCAAATGTTTTTGTCCAAGTATCTGGCAGCATTCTGAGAAAATACAATTTAAGAAAATCTCATCTGAAAGCTGGACTTTGACAGTGCTCCATACTGTAAAGAAGAACCTTCTGTTGTTTAGCAGGAAATAATTAAGAAACATCCACACAACAGACTGTAGCATCCCTGAGGGATTAGAAGGGGATTTAGCCCATAAGGCCAGCTGTTTCTTCTTCTGCCTGGTGCAGTTTATATGTCAAGCAATTTACCAATGTCTTATCATTTTTCATATTAAAATAGGACATTTCCTTCTTGCTTAACAAGTTCTGATACGCTCCTACTACAGATCAAATCTTCTTGTTTTCAGGAAATTAAACCTTTAGCAGTTAAAAACCCTAAGCAAAATCACTAGTGAGTCAGTAATAATCTGTGACAAGTGACTTAAACATGTAGAGATCTATGCTAATGAGCCAAGGTTACAATTTAAATATGGTCAGTAAGTAGAAAGAAACAACTGGGAGGGAAGATGCCCCTGTAGATCACCATAAACACACAGGCCTTTGGATTATGTTCTCACATGCCTGAAAATGCCAGCACTGAAGTCAGGGAGTTTAAATACCCAATGGATTCAAACAGTGATTTGTACTGAAGTATGCTTTGTATTTTGTGAGTATAAGAATTCGTCAACATAAAGACTTTGTAAATCATGTTTGCAAATCAGAACTGGCAGAGATGACAAAAAAATCTATGTTTCAATAAGCCTTAAATTTTACTGTAGACTGCACTATTTTGGCATTTAAAAAATGTTGCACTTTACAAGTAAAAAAAAACTTTCTTTTTTTTTCCCCAAACTGATGTATATTTCCATGCAGATAATTTCTTAGTGTGCTATTTTATTTTTTGGAGACTGTGCAAACTTCAAAATCAAGACAAAAGCAAAGGTGACATGTTCTTTAACAAATAATGCCACGTTTAATAAGTTTACAGTTTATTTTACTCTCAAATTATTAGAAAAGTTCCAAGTCTTAATATGAGTTAAAATAATGATTAATGCAGATAATTCTAACTATGATGCAGTTAGCAATGTTTACAAAGACAGAAGAAATACCTCAGGGGCCTTTTCTTTACTTGACTCCATGTGCTTCTCAATCATTATGTCATTTTCTTCTTTCACTGCCTTCAAAGCATTCTTAAAATGTTCTTTAAAATAAAAAAGAAGAAAATCAGAAATCATCATTTGACACCAATTTCTCCTGACAACAAATAGATAATTGTCATGTTGTTCCTACACTGGAACTTACCAGCCTGCATCACATGCACAGATGCTTCACAGCAAAGGAATCAAACTTCTTTCTCTATAGAAACTGTCCTTGTAAAACCAAAGAACTGCAGTGTCAACTACAAAACTTGAAATTTGAATTGGCTTACACATTTCTGTTGGCAGCTACAACAGCTGAGCAATTCACTGCTAAGTGAGCAGTGAGCTATCCAATTCTCTGCTAAAACATTGGTATCTTAACACTAGATTTTGTCTCTGTCAATAGCAGTGCTCCTGGAATAATGGGAAAGATTTACTTAGAGAACTTACTTTGTAGGTATACGTCACAGTTTAGAGTCAGGGCAGCTTACTAGACCTAAACATCATCTTATGCACATGGCATTTTTACTGCCATTTTTATTAATAGTCTGAGATACATATAAATATCTGAGTGATATGAGCAATGTCTGAGTATTATATATTATATAATACTATATAATTTTTTTTCTGACTTATTTAAGCCTTCCAGAGGGTTGTAATTTGATAAAAGGACAAAATGGAGAATGCAGCAATTGCCTCAATGATTCATTGCTTTCATCGTTACTTGTGGTCATTATTTTCAAAGCATGTCTTATGTCGGACTGAATTTGTTTGCTATCAAGTTTTGGTCACTTGCTGCTTCATTTTTAAATCCTTCCCTTCAGTTGTTTCTGTACTAGGAGAAATAGCCCACTGCTGCTTGATATTTTCCCCTTTTGAAGGAATGAATGAGATTGTAGTAATTTATTTTTTTTTTAAGGCAGGCACTTCATACTTGTTCCAGAGGCTTGAAATTCAGCCTAGCTCTGCAGTTGTGTTGCAGACAACCTATTGCTGATCTGTCCGTAAATTAGCATCTGAGTCCATGAGTCATGGACCCACTGTAGAGTTAAGGCAATCAAATATGAAAGGTGCATTAGTTGTGCATTAGTTCTTAATTTAACTCTGTGGAAGATGGCCTGCCTTAATCAATCCATCACCTAGACTTGGCAGAATTAAATTGAATTACTTACATACTCTAATTAATTAATCTTTTCATTCTTCCAGACAGCTCAACAACCTGAGTGTACTGGGAGCATGAAAAAAAGAGCTGTCCAGGCATAATAACTAAGGAGGCTATTTTCTCTAACTTTCTCACAGCAACAGTGTTTTCCCAACCCCTCACACAAGTGTATGGCTTTCTTTTCCTGCCTCTCCCCACCAGCAATTTTTTTTACATTGTCATCTCCAGACCACATGAACTGTGGCAGTGCCAAGCTCTTCAGTGGCACCTACAGAGACAGAAACCTCTTCACCTATGCTCATTCCTGAAGCATGTTACACATTCAAGGAGTGAACAAGCCCAATTTGCTGTCACATCACTCTGGAATCTTGCCAGATTTTTTTGTTTGTTTGTAGGCTAGAAGACTATACTCCCCAGATACTTTATAAATTCAGTTTTATGAAGCAGTATGCTAAGATCCAGTACTGGCAGCATCAGTTTGTAGGCAACTGCCATATGTATCTCTATAACAGTCTTTCTATAAATACATTTCCGTTTGACTCAAATTTTTGGCTTTGTACCCTGTGACATGCAGGAGGTCAGACTGAATGCTCCTATTGGCTCATTCAGCCATTCTATATAAAAGCCCATTCTCTTTTTCATTTCATATTTCAGCAGCTGTATAGCAAAATTTTAAACTGATTAAGAACATGGAAAACACATAATGAAAAATACCAGCCTCTCCTGAATAGAGATGGATATTTGACAAGCTATCTGGCAATGTAGAAAACACAGTGTAGATCTTAATCACGATAAAATATGTTTCAAGAGACAAAAAGATAGCTAGTTGGCTCTTACTCACAGTAGTTGATGCCTGGTAATGGTTGGCACAGAATATACAGTGACCCTTAGAGCAGTGTCACTGCCTGTTACTACCAGCTGCTTGGCTGTGGTCATGCATACTGAGAGGGACATAAAGGAAAAGCAGGACATCCTTCTCCCAAGAGAAGCACAGGTTAGGTAACAGCAAAATAGTGAAATTATTTTAAAATAATGCACTAGTAAATAAATCTTTGTAAAGCACTCAGCACCAGAATACATAAGATCTCAAATTAACTCCACTACTGTGTCAGTACTGAAACAGTTCCCAGTATTTGCATATGGCTGTACCGGGCCTCATACAGGAGACTGTAACTAGCAGGCAAAGCTCAGACTGCTGGTTGAACAGCTCCCCCTAGTCCTGTGTCGCTTATCCGCCAGTTGCTGGAGGAGGAGAAAGAGTGAGGACTGAGACGATTTTCTTCACCAAGATGCCAAGAAGCCTTTATTAATTAATTTAGAGCTCTTCTTATGCCCTTTTAACTTCCAGGCAATTGGACAAGAAGCCAGCAACCCCAAAGGGTGATTGGCTGGGGTGTCCCAGCACCCATAGTCAAAACATCTTTCTACTGTTTTACAAACAGCTGACACCAAGGTATCAGCTGGTGGGAGTCTTTGCGATCCCACAGGAAGGAAAATTCCATGCAGTAGTATTTTAACATCTACAGTGCTGCACTTAAACCAGTATCCTGAACTGGGAAGACTGTTCCAAGAATGAGCTCATCCTACCTTCCCATCAAAGGAGCTTTCAATATGTAAAGTGCCTGCAGCGTGATGAGAAACAACAACAACAGAGTCAACATTTTCAAGTGCCAAGGGAGGCCGGTGTGTGGGTGACCTCAATATATGTAGACTTATTTTTAGAAAACTGCTGTCCTTCGCAGTAACATTTTTTTGAAAAATGAGTTGCCTGTATTTTACAAGCAAATAATCAGAAGACAAGCTCATCAGTTTCTTCAGGTGTCCATAATTTCTGTAACTTTATCATCAGTGTCTTTAATAAAGGGATTTTTACAGAGAAAGCTAGAGAGATCTTCCATTTTACAGGATTTGCAGGCTTTTTTGGATTCAGTCTTGCAAAAGTTGATAGAAATGACTAGAACTTGACCTCAAATTAAATTAAGAATTTAATTATTTCCTGAAAGTAATACATGAAGAGCCTGTAAGACTGGCATTATTCTAGCTGTAAACTGACCTATAGCTCTGTGATGGTCATCTTTGACTTCCTTAATGTCTTTTTCCAGATTCATAATCTTGTTGGCCTGTATTTTACTTCCTACATTTCTGTACTCCAACCAATAATCTCTCTCACTCTGCTTGACTGCAAGTCTTTGTTCAGTTTCTTCAATTTGGGAGCGCAGATCTATTAAAATAAGAACACCAGAAGACAAGTTCATTAGCAATTTCTTGAAGTAATACTTCATAATTCTTGCAACTTCATCAAAATCTTTAATAAAATGGCACTTTCATTGGGACTGAAGAAAGAAAGGTGATTTTTCTACACTACAATGCATTACAACATGATGGCCTCACATAGTGGTGGCTGTTTTCAGCCACCATCATGCCTGAAAATAGCTTGATTTTCCTCTGCAAGGAGAGACAAGAGTTCTCACTGAAATGTTGTAACCAAAGACACATGTGTTTCCAATGGAGAATCACAGGGATGGCAGCTACAACCTTCAATAATCAAGATTGGATATTTTTTCTGTCATCAATATTTTTTTAAAAACTTCCAGTGGAGCCAGTGCATAGGGCTTCATGAGTTTGAACTTGATAGAAAAAAAGAAAGCCTCTATACTTGCACAGTAATATACATCACTGGGAAGGAACAGATTTCTTTACAGAGAAGTTGGTTAGGCATTGGAATGGGCTGCCCAGGGAGGTGGTGGAGTCCCCATCCCTGGAAGTGTTTGAAAACCGTGTAGATGTGGTTCTGGGAGACATGGTTTAGGGACCCTGGCAGTGTAGCATTATTGGCTGGATTTGATGATCTTAAAGGTCTCTTACTGCCAAATGATTCTGTGATTCTGTGATTTACTTATAAGCACGCCACAATCTCATACTGCGTTGAGAAAGCTTAATTTTGGAGTAGAAAAGCGTTATGCTTTTATGCTCCAAGGAAATGGAATCTCTATTTTAAAGCTAAAAGAACCCCAAACAAATAGTACTCCATCTCAGCCCTGTAAACTACAAACCACACTTAATAGCTCACAACATACCTATCAGAAGTTGTTCTTTGTCCCTCACATACTGCCAGTTTGATTTCAGCATTTCTTCCACATCATCCCTCGTTACAACCTCCTTTGCATCTTGTTGTTCTTCCTCTTCTTCTAGTTGTTCTAGTATGTGCCTGATGCATGCCTGCTGTTCTTGCTTCAGAACATCATTCTGTGAAAGAACAGAAGAAAAACCACATCGATAACCATTTTCAAATTACTTTTCAAAGCAACAAACTTAAGAAATGGAAAAAAAAGTAAAATCTGACCTAGTTCCTGGATGCACTGCAGAAACACCCAGCTGAACACCTAGTCCTTGTATTCAAAAAGTATGGAGCAGAAGGGAGAATTTGCAAGTATCAGAAGTTTCTCAGTAGCTTTAAGAGCATTATAAGGAAATGAGAGACAATCAACTGCTGTATTTGATGCAACACAACAATAGTTCTGCATTGCCTGGAAAGAAAATTCCTTTTGGATCAATCTAACAATGATATTTATTTGTAGGAGTTATTTACTTCACATTAACATTCTTCATGAGAATGTAGCACCTTCACGTAGAGATCTCATCAGACAATGAGGTTTCTTGCATATAACCACAATAGAGAGGCTTGCCAGAGCTGAAACTAGCTATACCTGCTGACTCCACAACTGTGATTATCATCTCTCGCCATGATGCTCTAAAGTGACACTCCAATTGTTTGAAATTACTGATTGTGTGTGTTTGCTCCCAAATGATATCATAAGGGAATAAATAACCATACCAGCCAAACTGTTACAGTAACTATGCAGCAGAGAAACTCTCAAGCATTCCTTACTTCTAGTAGGATTAACTCTAAATCACTCTGAAAACAAAGAATGGAGCTCAAAGAACTGTCAAAACATGGGTAAATGAAGCAAACAGCACTTCAAGTGTACCCTGAAGCACCCACTGTCTAAAGCCTGAAGGAGACCTTGAGAGACCATTAACTAGAAGCAAACTGGGGGAATAACCATAAGAGACTTCAGATGCCTGCAGACACACTGCTAGTTAAGGTCACACATGAAACACCATTCAGGCTTCAAGACTGAAAGAAACACGAAGGAAAGTTAAACATGGCAAGGATCAGACATTGTAAAGACAGGCCATTGTTTCCATGTTTCACTGCTTATAGGCAGAGCAGGCTGCAACATTTTTTAATCACATGATCCCCTTTAAGGATTTTTAAGCAATTTCAATTAATTTTGTTAGGAGACTGCACATATACCCACTTTCAAAGTTCTTTCAGTCATCAGGTGCCCTATTATGGTGTTTTATAAAACAGTTCTTTATATGGTCATTTTAGGTGACACTTCAGGTGATATTGAATGTACTGCACTAGTTACCTACTGAAAGGGGGCTTGCTGTCCTGTCTTTGCTGCAGAGTAAGATTAAATACTTTGTTGGTTACAGAAGATCTCCTGCATTGTAAAACACCTTTGCTTCACTCCACCCTACTGCTGTGTTCTATTCTGCAATGTTCTACTCCTGCAGCAGCTTTTTAGCATGGTTATATTTAGGACATTTATGCTTTATGTCACACTTAATTCAGCTAACACTTGAACTTTTAGCACATGAAGTGACTCACTAACTCTAGTTTCATTGACTGTAAGCAATTCTCTGCAATGACTAGTTTTAGTGAACGTGGCATTGGGATTAAAAGAAGAAATCTGTGAGTTAGAATACCACATATAAAATGTGTTGAGAGAAGGATGATGCAGAGTCACTTACTCTTTCATGATATTCTTTGTTCTTTTTTTCCACTTCTTTCAGCTCAAGCAAAAGCTGATCAATTGCTGCTTCTCTTGCCTCAACTCTGTGGAGAAAGAGTAAAGATATATTCTTACAAAAAACAGAACAGAAAAGAATGGTTATTTTTTCTATCTTATTGCTTAGTTCATTTGGGTAGATATCACTGCCAGCTTACTACACATAAACTATTTCCCATATATAAATAGACTTTCATGTTAGCCTGGATTCTACTGAAAAAGAGATTCTCTGATTATACTGTTCCTTTGAAACCACTAGAGAGGATTGATTTATTCTTTCTGGATGTGGTTTAGTAGATTTATTGTACAGGTCCCTTTTAAGACAAGATTTGTGCTCCAGTAATATTTATTACTCACCACTCACTCTAGAGGAATCCTAGGCAATTCACTCAGACATTGGTCAGATGAATCCCAAACTGGAGAATTAAATGGGATTCAATTATTCTAAAAATGTGGTCTATTAAGCTTCATAAACTGTGTTTGTATACCAAGAACTTTTTAGCCTTTAAGAAGTGCTAAGGGAATAGGGACTGCAGCCTGAGTAGTATCCTTTAAATAAATTTATACATTTTTGTCAATGAACTAGCTCACTGCTTTCACAGTTTTCATAGACTACTTGTCACTCTCTGCCACAGCTGTAAATATTTTTTTTCTGATGTTCTCTCTTCTAGAAGGAGAAATGCTAGATTGCAAATGGTGTCTACTTGCAAAACTCTCTGTAATCCTTCCGTCTGTTCCTGGAATTCATTCACCATACAGCACAATAGAAGCAAGTATTAGTTATCACATTATCTTTTACTGTTTCAACAGCTATCATTCCTTGAGTTTTTGTTTTGGGTGGGGTTTTTTTTTGTTTTGTTTTTGTTTTTTTCCCCACTCCCTATTGTATGAAGTTGTTTTGAAAGAAGATCACTTTTTCCTGGATAAGTTTGGATCACTCAGTCATACAAATTGCAGGTTACTAGACTTGCATCCTTTTGTGTCAGTGTGCTCCAAAGTATTCTTCAGATTTCTTATTAAGTACAAGGATACCAGAGAGACTAGAACAGAGATAATGGTGGTATGATGATGATGGCTACAGCAAAAATATATCACTTATTAGACAGAGGTGACAGCTTGGCCATAAAGTGTGACCTCCTAAATTATCTGCCACTTTAAACAATTTCTACATTTTGAAATTCTAATTATGATCTTGGTTTCTAACTCTTTAGGACCTGCCATGAAGTGGAAGTCTGTACTAGTCACTTTGTTCCCATCAAACATTTATATGAATAGAATTTGCTGTTTTGTCTGCTAAATATTGGAAATTTCCTCTTTAGATTATTTTCTATGGTATTTGTCAGATTAAAGCTATAGAACAGATAGGTCGAACTAGTCTCCAATGAAAGACTTGTCAGACAAGTAATTTTCTTGGATATCTGAATATGTGTAACAGTAATTTTATCAGAAAGTGCTGTGGGGTTTTTTCTCAGGCTAGTAATACACTTTGCTTATTTCTTAGCAAAATAGATGGGTTTGTTGACATTTTAGGTGGTATTTATTTTTTATATGATTCAGCTAAATCTGGTCTATTTCACTGTGGAAACTTGTACTCTGTGTCAAATTAAATAGAAAATCTCACATAAACCCCGTAAACTCCTACAGATATGACTAGCACTATATGTTGTTGCTTTTCAGTTTGCTTACCCTGATTTTCATTTGTATATCAAGGCACTACTCCTTGCTCCTTAAATGCTGATAATTGTTGCTTATTGGATGCTGTGGAGGTCTTTCCCCTTCAATCTCTGTTTCTTGTTAAAAGTCACAGAGCTTATTTTTTTCTCCTTTCAATCAGCTACTCAAAAGACTGGAGATCAAATACATTGGACCATTTTGTAACTACTTCAGATATTCCCCTCTTGACTCTTATTTTTCTCTGCTTGATGTTAAGACACCTTTAAGTTATCCCTCCATTATTTTAAAAATAAACCTTTCCGTTGTGCTCCGCTCTCAGTTGAGGGTCTTAAGGTTCTGACTAGTGACTACCTACCTCTGTGAACACCAAGGAATCCTAAAAAATATAGGGAGGAATCCTAGAAAATACAATCAAATGTTGTCTTGCAATTTCAGAGTATGTTGATCCATTCATAACATTCCAGATGAGTGAAAAATATATCAAACCTACTGAAATTCTAGTAAAGCTTCTGGGAGATCTGATTCAGGATCTGTAAGCTGTTCTTCTGGTTTCTCCTCTTTCTTCTCTTCCATGCTTTTTGTTAAACTTGTGCTAAAAGTTAGATCTAAAGGGAGGAAAGGGCAAGCAGAAAAGAAGAAAAGACATAAATTAGTAAATTACGAAATGTCCTATATTCACCAGCCTTTGTCCCTTGTGACAAGTTCCTATCAGTTCTGAAATAAATAAGACATTTTTTTAACAGTAATAATGCTGGCACTCAGGCCCATTTTCTGGAACATCTTGTTGGTGTTCTGAGTGAAGATATGTTTGTGAACAGTGACCTCTATCACTAGTTACTGCATCGGTTACTGGGGGCTGTGCTTTACATTCTTGCACAGACAAACAAGCAGTTGTTCCTTTTCCAGTCCTTTGTTTCTTTATCAGGCTTGTTTTATCGAGTCAGCTTGTTAATATGCATCCCTTTTCCCCTCATTCTGTTCTCTTAGCACTATGCATATTTGCCTGTCACTGCAGCTCTGATACCAATTTTCATTGTCAGAGTTGGAATAAAACCATTCTCTGAAGGGATGTGCACGTCAGCGGTATTCCCTGGGCGTGTTGTCACAACAACCAACCTCAGAATTCAACTGACAATGAATAGTTCTGTAAAGGAACTGGTTGCATACATTTTATGAAATTAAAAAGTCACAAGAAAAGGGCACTGATGAAGATTCCCCACATCTAGCAGTCAAATATCAAATGCCAAAAACATTAGTTCATATAACATAGGAGAGTTTATTACTGAATGAGTAGAAACAATGTATATAACTTGGTTTCATATTAAACTGCTTTTCTGAATTCCAAGTTCTGAATTCTAACAAGTATCACTCCTTCCTGCTTGTCCCTCGCACATACTCCCTGCTGTTCCCTGCTACCCCTTTCATCAACAGGCACCTCAGTGCACAAACCTGGGCCCCTTCTCACAGTGGCTGGAGCCTCCCTTTCCGAAGCCACTGACCCCACTGGTATTGTCACTCTGTGCCCGAAGGCCCCTCATGCAGTCCCCTCATAATGTCCACCCCCACCTTTGAGCACGCACCACCAGAATTCCCTATACGGGCACGCTCCGAAGTATGTCCCCTCACCCAGCCACCACCCACACCCAAGCCCCACTCATAGCCCTGCGCACCTAAGCCCACGAGGCCTAAACGGTCACCACGACCCCCCGACGCCGGCTTCCCTTGTCCACCCGTATCCACACTATTCCTACTCCCTGGCCTTCCCGCAGAACCCGGCCTGTCGAGCACTCCGGGACATTCATTCGCGGCGTCGCCGGCCGCGGGTCGCCACGGCAACGGGAACCCCGCCCCGCCCCGCCCCACCGCTCTATACTGGTTTGAGTGAGAACAGAACAAACTCTGTTTAGCGACTTTATTTTTCCGACAAGGTATTCCATCCCATAGCCGGGATTTGCCCTTCCCATGTGACACGGCCCAGGTCAGAAGTAGCACCCCCTGACACACATACGCATGCAGGCTAGAGAGCCATTTACCTTCACCCCCTGCCAAAAAAAACCCGAAAAACATCAAACAACAACAACAACAACCAAACAAAACAGGTAGAAACGGAGCTTAATAGAAGGCAGGACAGATGATGCTCAGAAGGTACCAGGCATGGGGAGACAAGAACACCCAACAGCTTTGTTTCCATGTCACTGACCCCTTTTATCCCCTTACCCCTCTGTTTTTCCATGCTTTTTTTTATCCAAGCCACCTTTATCCCTCAATTTCCCCATCTTCGTCTCATCCTCTGAATATCCCATATTAAGTCTTGTGCAATCTGAAAATCCTCTTCCTTGCATCCCAGAATGTATCCCATCTCCACAGGCAGTACTCCCCCAGTCTGTAAGGTAAAGGCTTCCCTGGGACAGCCCTGGGAGGGACTGTAACTCTGAAAGGGTTATTTGGGTTCCCCCAGCTGTCCTTGTGCCTTAGTTCTTCATGTCTGTGCATATGAACAGGCTAATAGCTCCCGTGATGGACTTGGGAGCACCCAGTCAGGGTATTTCTCAAGCTGCTCCACCTGCCTTTCTTCCTCTACCTTCCTTTGTATGTACAGAAAAGAGCATGTTATCACATAACCTAACGGTGCAGAAGGGATCAAATAAATAAATAAATGAATAGATAGATAGGTAGATAAATAAATAAATAAGGACTATAGGGCCCAGGAACCAACCGCAGGATTCAAAGCAAGGGGTGATGTGGTCAAACCCACCAGTCAGGAAAATACAACTATAGCAATGAAATTGGTGGCATCCGTGTGAGCTGTAATTCATGTTAGTTCACACCAGGGAGCAGCTGTGTGCTCCAGAGGACACTTGAGATTCTGTCTGGATGAAGCTGGAGGAAGGAAAGCGGTACCAGGTGGATTTGCTTCACTGGAAGTTACTAGCACTTCAACTAACACCTGACATTCTGTAACCACACCAAAGCATTCGTTTGCTTTTCTGTTAATGGGAGAAGTTGGGATTTCTTTTTTTACTCTGGATAATGTCTAGAGAGAAAGAAATGTTGAAAGAGAGGGTGAGAGAATAAAGGCGATCTGCTTTCTGAATAGGATGGGAATATCACTACACAAAGATACCTGCAGGGGTTTGTCTTAAAGGTGTCATAACACTTTGTGATGTACTGCTGTTAAAAGCACACATTGTATGATTGTTCTAATAGCTTAATAACCCTGTGATTATGCATGGGGAAGACTAAGAGGAGAGTTGGTAGGGTCTGTCCTTCCATCACTGGGTTTTGTTCTTTTGATGCCACCCTGAGAATGTTCAGGCTCAATTCACATGAAAAATACCTGTTCCATGCTCACACAATAAAAAAACTGGAAAAAAAAACCAACCCAAACAACAAACCAACAACAAAAACCCCCACCAAAACCAAACAAAAAAACACAACAAAACAAAAAGAAACAAAACCCCCACAAAACCAATAAACAAAAGCAAACAAAAAAAACAACTCACCAACAGATTCTTCAGATCTACTACAACCATGCAAAGAAACTGGGTGCAGGCTGTACACTGGTTGCAGACTCTTTCCATCTGAAGTTACTGAGGAATCAGTTTGAGGGTCCCCACCATGCATGTCATTCAGGTATTGTAAACACTCAAGCTATGAGCTGGCAATTGATCTGATCTGGTACAGCCCTTGAATACATAATTCCACAGATTTCATCTGAATCCATATCAAGAACAAACCATTAAACTGAATATGAATAGAAGAGAACACATACGTATTTTAACAGACAGAACACACACCCCCCAAACAGTTTCTCAGCTGCCATTTACCACAATACTGGAGACCTCTGCCACTTGGAACTTCCCAGCAGCAAGGAGCTGCTTTTCCCTAAGCTTGAGTGCAAAGTTTGTGATTAGAGGAAGAATTGGTTTTGGCAGCCAGACTCATTATTTCTGTCAGGGAAACTGAACCCACAGCTGCCAGCAGATAAAACGTGCCTGGTCTAAAAAGGCTATTTTACCCCCACATTCCCTTTTCTTCTTTGGGACTACTGTGAGAGAAGAAAAAAAAAAAAAAAGATATATTTAACACAACAGAAAATGTTACCAAGAGTACCAAAAAAGCCACCACTTCTAATGAATGTTTCTTGATCTGCCCTGAACAGGAAGGAGTTCAGTATGGTTTTGTATAGGTATAGCATAGTATTCTGCATTAGGATGAATAAATAGGACATGTGAATGAGAGATGCTTGAATTAAAGTTTTTGTGGGAAGAAACCAAGTTTTACTCTTTCATAAGATGTCCAATTCACCTGGATCCTTGTGAACATGGAAAGACTTATTAAGGGCTCATTAAGCCAGAATTATACTGGTTAGTGCATAAAGCCAGAATTATACTGGTTAGTGCATAAAGCATGCTCTGGTCCCTGATTTTGTCATGAGAAAGGAAGAGCTATATATAAAATATATGAAATTGAAATGGCATATAATTTACTAAACCTTTATAGCAAAGCAATGTATACTAATTTTTGTCTAAAAAAGCATTACATTGCTTCACCATATCAAAGCTGGAAGTAGGAGGTGAAATGCAAGAATTTCTGGTTAGAAGGAGGACACTACTGACGACTGAGGATTTGGGGAGTGAATGGACTCAGGCTGGGAACACAACAGGGAAGTCATTTAAAACTGGGCTGCTACAAGTGAGACTGGAGAGAGCAACTCATGGGCTGCTCACGAGGCACAGCAGGCCCCAGTCCCAGACCGAAAGTCTCCAGCTGCTCTGAAACAGAATTAAAATAGAAAGCAAGGGTCATTGAGAAGAACATGTCTAAAGGGAAAACACCAACGTGGTGGCTCTCCACATGAAGGGGGGTTGGTGCTGTTACCCCACTTCCAGTGGGACTCCATCTTCAGCCATCACCTTGGTGCCTTGGCTGAGCAGCGAGAGGTGCTTCAAGGAGAAGGTCCTGCTGAAACATCCTGTGGAATGGCAGCATGTGTACATCATGCCACTGGTTAATCAGAAAAGCACTCAGAGCAGCTTCCTGGACAAACAGATGACTGAAACCTCTGTTATCGCTGCAAACAGGGCGTGTGTTCACACCTATCACCAGGTACAGTGAACTACTGATCATTTCACCTCAGTGCAGCTAGTCAAGTCCAGCTGATATTCTGAGTGGACTTTATATCAAATATGAAATGTGTGACATGTGAAATTTACCCTGCAGAGTAAGAGCAGCTCCGCCAGCCTCTGACTGAGAAGTGCCAGCACAGATCCACCCTGAAGACTCCTACCGCACCACGGACAGTCTCACCGTCCCACCCTGGCCCCTCAGGATACTCTCGGTGCCACAGGTGACATGAACCGGGGGCGGGCCCGTGGCGCGGGGAGCCGCCCCGCTCTGAGGGAGGCGGTGCCGGGACTGCCTTTCCCTGCGCTGCCACCTCCCTTCCTCTCGCACTAGCGGGAGGGCGGTGTATGGCAGCGGGAGCTGGCCGGTCAGGACGAGGTAGCTGACTGAGGGGAGGGAAGGGCTGGGGGGGGGGG
>JANHGL010004119.1:40954-57269 GCA_024611195.1 Ceyx melanurus | reverse complement strand
CACAAAAAAAAATCCAAAGAATTTCTTAACATAAACAAAAGAACACAAAAAAAAAAAAAAAAAAAAAAAAAAAAAAAGGCCACTAGATCTAGGAAGCCCTTGGTGCACTAAGAAAAAGACCCTGCCACCAGGAGATAAGTTGTTTAAAACCCAGGCTATGGTATCATCCCTTTACCAGCAGGAGCTGAGGAACACAAAGCTAAATGGCCACTCAAAACCATATTGGAGGGCTATGGAAAATTGATCAGAAAGTAAATTTTGGTTTCCTTATTCCCAGTGAAGTGATACTCTATGAGGTGACCCACTCACAGCAAACTAATCCATGGCCTCTAGTACCCTTTGCCAAAGCCCAAGCTATTACCATTGAGAGGCATTTACCCCAAAGCACCATATCTGACACTGCTCAGACTGTGAGTAGATAATGCTTATGCCTGTGTCTATGAAATATGCCTGTTGAGATTGGGAAATATTAGACTTGCTAAAATATAAGCAGGAAATGTTGTCATTACCACAGCAAAATTTCCTAGAGAAGTTTATGAATTTTTCTTTGCCAGTAGGCAGCCTCAAATATCACCACACCAAATTCAGTAAATATCTGCATCTCTTTGAAGTTGCTGCAAAATCTGCTCACAAAGTGCAGCACTGAGAAATTGCTGTTTTAATTAAAATGTTTTAGAGGGGAATTAAGGCCTTTGCAAAAATAATGCCTAATAAAACGTGAAGTCAAATTAAAAGCTGGATGCAGCTAACCTTCATTGTTTCAGTGAACTAAATTGAAAACAATAATAAAAAAAAAATTCAACCAGCCTGGAGTCACAATGATCATGTATTTTCAGTGATGTGCACAGGGTGTAGCAGGAAGATGGGAGAGCTGCTTCCCTTGGCTGATGGAAAACCAATGAATTTCAGTGGTGGAGTGAATGGGTCCCACATCCTCATGAGAAAGTGAGAGTCGTGCCATTCTCTGCACAATGCTGTAGGATACATCAGCAGAAGAGAAAGTGAAAGTTTCTGCTTTCTGGCAGAAGTCTGGACAGAGGCATGTCAGGGAAAAAAAAAAAGAAAAATATTTGTAAATGCATCAAAGATAGATTTATGTCAGTGTTTCTTCTTCAGATATGTGAAACCAACTTATGAAAATCTAAAATGTACAAGTTGGAAAAAATACTGGGAAAAAGAAAAAGTAGCTACCATCTGCCTATTGATTCAGAAAATCTAGATTATGTGTTTCTGTCCAAAATTCTCTGGTAATAAAGAGCTCAGTGTGTATGACTTGATATTGGCTTTGCATATGCTATATGCTATATTTGAAGAAAAAACAGCCATGGAGAAAGTCTACTCCTGTGGCCAACAATTACGAACAATTACGATGTGCACCTAAACTTGGCATTACACAGAGAAAGGACCATGAAAAATTATGGCAGTTAATACTGTTTATGATGAGTGATGCTCTTAATAAGCCTATTAACAGAACCTGCAGATGCTTTCAGTGGTGTGTTGCTTGTGTATTTTTTTCTGCTATAAAATTATTAGTTATCTTCCTAACTGTCCTCATTTGACACCTTTCTGTTTCATCCCGTGGTCTAATTATAATTGCAGGTCATAGAGAAGTTGTGAAGGAGATAAACCTACCTTGGCTTGGAAAGCACTTTCGTTTCATCTGAAGGTGGCAGCCTTTGTTTCTTCTTCAGTGACAGGATGAATATTGTGGCCTAAATGATCTTCTTTTACCAATACCTCAGTCACATCCCAGTAAGCAGGGTTTAGAGCTTGCCTGACAAAGAAATGAGTCATGCTTCTTTGCTTGGTATTCTATTTTTTGTCAGAGAAAAATAGAAACACATTCCACAAATAATCTTTCAGGTAGACAGAAGGAGATGTGTGTGTACAGGGCAGCTGGTTTAAGACTGTCAACACTTTTTCTAGTTCACCAGTTTGAATTCAGATCACAGGCCTGACACATATTTATGGTTTCTTCTCTGAAAAGCTCACACAGTCAAAACACTTCTCAGATATCTTATACTTTATAAAACTATACTGCTCTGAGGAAAAGAAACCAAATTCTCTGCTTTGCAGGTAGGAAATTGAGACTCATAAGACTTGAGACCTGCACAAGGTTATGCTGAAAAACTGTAGCACATCCAGCAGTGTAACTGAAGATGCCTGGATTTTAGGTCATCATTGCAGGTGGTTCATCTGTGGTTCACAGTGAAATTGCACTGACAGCAAACCCCGGCTTTTAGCTCAAGTCACAAAGAGTAGAATTAGGGTGTCTGCAGTCAAGTGTGGACAATTTTCTGCAAGAACCAACTGCTCAGAGCTTGTTCACTTCCCTTCAGCTGAGATTTTCAAGCCACTGATGCATGGAAGACCACCACTGGACCTACTTCAACATTTTTGCTCCCACGGGGACACAATTTTAAAGTCCTGCCCTATTTTGCTTTCCTATCTCTGTAGTAGAAGCTGCTTCAAGCCCTTTAGATCAGAGCAGATGGAAAAAGGCTCTGAAATGGTTGTGCTTAACCCTGAAGGGCTGAGAAACAGGTGTTGCCAACAGTCCTTTTGGAGGTCACTATTTCTTAGAGATGGCCACCCGATAGAATTATTTTCCCGTAAAAGTTGACTCTGAACAAAGAAAGCACACATTCCCTCACACCAGAAAGTGGCCAAACTGACCAAAAAGCACAAACAATTTGTTCTCAAAAGAAAAACATGAGCACCACTGCCAAGGGATAGGTTACTATGCAGGGTAACAAAGTCATGGGGAAAAAAAAGAGTCACATTTTTGTCAAATATTCCTCTGTGGACACTCTTGGCAGATCGTTGTTTAAACCTTTTGCTGTTTTTTGACAAGTAGCTCTAAATCCTGAGTGCAGCTGAGAAATGTACAGAGGTCTTTCACTCATGGCAGGCCTGGATATGACATCTTTTAATCCAACACTCATTGTCAGATTATTTTTGTTTTCCCATCATGTGGCAATATGGTCAAATCTATACAGAAACACTGTACATGTTTGAGCATCAGGTTACTGACTCACTTCCCATTAGGCCTCATCTGCTTTCTTTGTTAGACCGCTGTCCTTGATTTGGTTAGAGATGAGGGCTGGAGGCCCACCTAGATTTGAAGCAAGGTACCCATAACTTAAACATTGCTCAGGAGAATATGCAATTTCTTCCTCCCACCTGCCATTCCTCTTCATGTCCTATTTCATTTCATTTTTATCTCATCCCCTCTCTTTCACACTATTTAATTCTTTTCATCCATCTCCATTAGTCTTTTATCACCACTACTGCCCCACATATTGAAGAAAACCAGCTGTGCTATCAAGACTCAATTCAGGGAGCTGCTCCCCCCAGCAGCTGTGATTTATGTGATCTTCTTTCTTTTCCTTTTTCCTGTGTACTTTGGAAGGTGAGATCCTGACATTGCTGCAGCTGCTATGCCAACAGCTCCCTGTATTTCACTGCCCACACCAGCAAGCTCCAGCTCATGGTCACACAGTCCACCTGAGGTGTGCCCTAGTGTACAAAGCAGATGCTACTGGCACTTGATTTGCAGCAGAGGAGTTAATTGTCAGCTCCTCACCTTCAATGAACCTGTCTTTGTTGCTTCTCCTGCAGTTTTGTACACCTTGACCAGAATCAAGAGCTCAGCATCCTAAGTATTGCGGACTTGACATTAGTTTATGTCTCTGCAAGAAGAAAATTTATCCTGGTTGATTTGATCAGACTTTTCTTGGGCTTGAAACAGAGAGTGAAGAACAGGCCAAATAGCTGTTAAAAGCACAGTGTGAGATCCAAGCACAGACATTAGTTTCTTTCTGGGCTTTTTTTCCCTGGTGCTCTTCCACTTACATTTTCTTTTTGAAAGACTCTTCTATCTAAAGCTTGTAGAGCCTACATGGTAAGTCATGTAAAGTGCTCAGGATTTTTTAGAAAACTGTCACCAAGTCCCTAAAACCCCACCAGCATCTCACAGACACTGATGTAAAGCAGGGCAAGAGTTTGCAAATGTTATAAATTGAAGACAATGATCCTGTGATTTCTATGTCCTTCCTCTGTTTCAAAAAAATCTTCGCTTAAAATACCTTTGAAGCAAAACATCAACCTTCAAAGCATACTGCAACATGAAGAACCTCGATACTGAATTAATGCTGAAGATTAGCTAAAAACCCTACAAGATAAAATGCACTTGGCTCTTAAATTCAAGCCCTTAGCCAAATCTTCTACTAGCTTTGCTTCTGGAATAGTAACTGATGAGTCACCTTGAGGCTTCCTCAGTGCTTCCTCCAGGGAGTCTCCAGCTTTTCTTCAACTCTGCAATGGCAAGTTTAGCATTTAGCACTTGAGTGCCTACAACCAAATGGGCTGCACTGGATCCACTGTAAACAGGTTTCTATCTCCACCCGCTTTCATTATCTAACTCTAGCCTGAATTTCACTGATAGGTATGTGCAGTGATAACACTTATGACTTTGCAACACAGCACTACAGTCCAAATAAAACTTCTTACAGAGGCAGGCACACAGCCTCATTATAATTACCATTTCATTTCAAAATTGCTCAAAAGGTATGATCAGGCTGCAATATTTTTCCTTAAGCAGCTCAGCTATTTTGCCCCATTCTGTTTGGCCACCAGACTCTCAAAGACATGTAAGCTAACTAAAAGACATGTAAATCAACTGCTAGTGCTACATGGAAACACCATAGTCTGGATGTGTACCTTCTATGAAGCAGCTTTAGTGAATGCTTCATTCACCTGGCTTCATTTTTTCCTGACTTTTACTTATAAGAACTTTTTGTCTCAAAACAGCACAAACAGTAAATAGATGGGGAAAAAAAAAAAAAAAGGTGGAAAATGACAGTATCCCTAGTTGGTATGCCCTAAAACTTTACAAGCCTACAGTGGCCTTTTCTGCCCACCTGTTCTGAGATGTGATTATTGTAAGAATATCATGTTCTCTGTTACCTTTTCTTCTCTCTCAACACCTAACTTCTAAATATTATTATAGTCTACCTCCTTTTCAGCTCATCTCCACCCTGCTTTTGTCCTAGGCAGAGTAAATGATATTTGGCTTACACAAAAGCCTATTCTTTTACTTGACATACAAAACAAGACAGATGATAAGAGCCTGTTGGTCTTATTCAGCAAAGCTGATCTCATCACTTGCTTCACCCTGGGATTATAAACAGTATTCAAACTACCCCCATAACTGAAAGACCTTTTTTACAGCCCATCTTTTTCTTCTTAATGTCAGACAGGTTTGATTTGTTTACAGGTCTAGCTCCTGTAGCCCTGTACATTCTTTGATTTGAGCACAATTGAATGGAGATTTCAGAACGGGGGGCCCAGTCCTGCAACTTCTCCCTATAGGCATTGTGTCTGTATAACCTGTAAGTTCCACTTTGCAATGCTCTTTCCAGCAGCATCTTGTTACAGTCAACATCATTCCTGGGCAATAGAAACTGAAATGGTGAACTCTGTATTGATAGTCCAGGCATTCACATATTTTACAAATTAAAATACACATTAGATGGTGTCATATTTAATGCCAGTCATTATCTATTAATCACTGGCCTCAAGGAAGGGTACAGCAAAATTTCACCAGGTCCCAGCAGGGCTAGGAGAAAGATAACAACAGGAGCAAAATGGGAAAGTTACCTACATGCATAGATTTACCTGCTGCCTAGAAAGGTTCTCCAGACTGAAGTTAAAGAATTTACCCCAGAGGACTGACTAGTAAAGTTCAACACATGTTTTCTGCCAAAGTACATAATTCCCTTGTAAGTTTATTTGACCCACAGTATTTGTTATTTGTAATATTGCTTTGCAGCCCCACCGTTGAGTTAAAAATGTAATCTTTATTTTTTTTCCCAATAATTATTTATATTGTGGCTTTTGAGACTGCTTGTTACATATTATTTATGAGACCTTGGAGTTAAAGATGGCCCTCAAAAGCTCTCAAATCCACCACAGTAGCTTTTCTCAGCAACATCTCAACTGTGCATCTAGCAGCAGCCTACAAATACAACTTATGACAAGATTGCAATGCATCTCTTTTTCTACCACAGGATAAAAATGCAAAGAAAACAAGGTCAACATTTCTCACAGTCAGTGTTATTAAAGATCTGGGGGCAAAATAAGGAAGAACAGCCCAAATTTAAAAAATAAATAAAATTTTTTTAAAATTTAGCAGAGAGTTGTCATTGATTTCTAGTTCCTCCCTTGATACTGCACAGATCTACCTGCACACAACAGTAACCCCACCTTGAAGCACCTCCTGTAGCTATACCATTCAAAGCCCTGACACTCACAAAGGAGCCTCCAAAACTAATCACACTACATGCAGGGAGTGTAGTCTGGTTGGTGTGTTGCTGTCTTCAGTTTGCCTTTCCATCACTGCTCTGATGCTCACAAAAGAGTTTGACCAGAATAGCTATGGGAGAGCTGTTCTCCACAGATTGCTGTGAGATATGAATATCATCTTATGCCTGAATAATTGAGGCACTCACCTCTACCAACAGTCAGTTGCTTTCTGTAGTCCTTATTAACCCACAGCAGCCCTATTTAAACCGATCTAATTAGACCGTTGCAATCAAAGACAGTGGTCTGGGAGAAGAATTGAAAAAAGAGAGTTTCCTACAGGTAAAGTTCTTGATCAGGATTATTATAAATTTTTTTTTAAATCAAACCCAAAGTTTGCATAATGAGGATTTCTGGGAAGATACAATCTATTACATAGGAACACCAATTGTTCATCACTAATTGACTCCATCCTTCGCAGACACTTTTTCAGACACCCAGAATCAAGATTTCTGAGCACATACAAGCCTAGCATTAAGTTAAATGAAAATTGAAGAACTGACCTGAAAGCAAAGATTACCAACCTTAACTTTCAATTTATCGGAACCTTGCCATGATTTAAACACGGGCTTCTCTGCTGAAATATGGACAGTTTCTACCTGCAGCTTTTGATTTTCTTCACTGCTTTACAATGCAGAGGTTAACCGAGTGTGAAACAGTACCCATGCAAAAATACCCTGCACACCTCAGTGGTAATTTTCCTCCCCAGTTAGCACTAAGATGCCCTGAGACACAGGTGAGCCCGTCAAACATAACCCAGCATCCACCAGTGTGAATGGTATTGGCTATTCAGTTTCAAGTGTATGCAGTATAGAGGCAAAACAGACTCATAAAAGAAGTAAATTGGTATTAAACCCAGTGTCTGGACAGCAGAAGATCCACATCTCACATGACTTACATATAAAGAGAGTCTATACAATGGCTATGCCGATCATTTTCTTAGGATTTAGAGAAATGAGCAACTTTAGCTTTACAGACTTCATGGTTGCTTGATCTCACTACAGTAAACAGCCCCATATTTTTCCTTTTCATGTTTTATCCTGAAGCAACAGAGCATTACATTAATTGACTTGTCTTATTAATTCAATAAGCTGCTTCCAAGATGAAATGCTTAGCTATGCTTGCTTGTTTTTGGCACTTTTGGTTGTTGGAAGAAAAGCTTTAAGGCTAGAATTGCTCTGATGTTTTCCACAGTTCACTGAATAATTTTATGCACTACTGAAGATTTGCCACATTTGGAATTACTGCAAACTGCTACTTTTTCATCATATTATAATTTAATTCACACTTTTAGTATGATAAGAAAACATTTAACAGTTTGCATATTAGAGAAGTGTATTTGTTCTGCCATAAAGTTGTGGTTAAGAATTCATTATAGGCCAATCCTTTCTAGGATTTGTAATTTGGACATAAGATGCATTTAGAAGATTAAAGATGACATAGAAGCCACCCCATTCAAATGAATTATATGAAAGAAAATCCAGGGAGAAAAAATTGACCTTGCTGTAAATAGATAGCAAAAATAATTTACTGTGAACTTGAATAAGATTGAGAATTTTTTTTAGTATTTCAGCAACTTTAAGAAAATTGAATCCCAATAAAGATATCCAACATTCCTTAAAGGGAAAATACTCATGTAACTATGTGAATTCTTAGATTTCAGCTTCATTAGGAAACATGAACTCTAGATTTGCCTTTTACCTGGTGAAAAAGCTGATTTTATTTTTTCTATGAACTTGCTGAAAATGTAGGGTTTTTTTGTTTTCAATGAAATTGTTCTTTTTAATAAGGTTGGCCAGGGGTTGTCAGTTCTCTTACCTCTGAAAATTCTCCTTCCATCCATCATCTGACTGTCAGCTGTGTCCATATGGTCTGTTTTGAAGCAAGGTAGAGAATGGTCATGCCTGCTCAGTGCATGGCATGCAGTTTGCAGTGACACAGGCATCATTCAGCTTGTTAATGTCAACCTTCAGCAGCCATCACGGGTGTCCCTCAACCTCCCCATGTCCCTTGGAGGGTCTTGTCACACTGTGAGCTGTTGCCTGAGAGGTAAAGCTCTCTCTTCACTTTCTTTCTTGGAGTGAAAGCTCACAGAGAAGCCTATAAGGTGAGACCTCTGCAGGGGAACTGTGAACACTCTCCCTCTGCCTTCACACTACAATGGGTTGTGGGCATCACCAGCCTCTCTGAGACAAGAGGGTGAGTGAACCCTCATCGGTGATTGTTTCTCAACCTGTACATAGTACAACTCTCTAAATCCCCACTCTGCTGCACAGCACTCCATTCCTGGAGAGAATGCTGCATTTAGCTGCTTCAAAGGTGATGCCTGGGCTGGGCTGCTGCAGGGTGCAAGGGCTGGGCACAAATGGAGTGAAAACCAGAATGCTAGAGTCAGGCCAGCAGAATGAAATAAGTCAGTCCCTGGAGAACCAGCTCAGTTATTCCTGGTCAAGGGGGTATGAAGGCATGTCTGCAAAAACAGTTCTTCACTCCCTCTCTCATCTGCAGCAAGCAAAATTTTGTCCCTCAGCAATACATCTGGCAGCTCAGTAGACAGGGTAGTGACTCCCACCAGCCCTGATATGTGTTGGTGCAATGGGTGACAAACCTTCTCACCACAGAGGCAGTTACAACCGTTTCTGCAGCAAAACCCATCTGGTAATCACAAGGCTTTGAGTCAAATAAAGACTTTGCCAGCAGTAAGGTACTATTTTTAAATGAAGGTTATTGATCAGATTTCTGGCCTTAAGAAATGAAAACATAATTTATGCTCAGTGTGACCTGTAGGTGTTTGCACAACAATTAATACCCACAGTTATGGTAATACAGCTGGACACATGGCAATAGATATTTCCCTGAATCATTTTACCCTTACAGCCACTACCTCTAACTCTTCATTATGTGTCCCCAAACTCTTTTCATTTCAAAATTATCATACTAAGCAAAGCTCAATGCACTGTTTAAATGAGTAAGGAACATCTGGTAAGCTGAGACTGCTGGGACTCCATGGACAGATAAAGTTGTAGCACTTTTCCTCTGTATATGGGACTTCATTGTAAATTAAAGCTGAAAATGCACAGGTCAGAAAGGAGGTGAAGAAGCATCATAATTTGTACCAAGGTCAAATTCCATGCAGCTTAGCTTAAAAACAGTACATTTTTATATAATCAGTCACAAAGCACAATAGTGTTCACCCATTAGTTTGTATTTTGTTTTCTAAAGGTTCTTGTGACATCATATTTTGGCCTTCCCAAAATATGTGCCAAATACACTATAAAACTGACAAATCTTGCAAGCATAATTTTTATTTTATTTTTTTTCATTTGCTTTAAAGCAATGTGGGATAATACTGGAATCTCAACCCAGAGCTGCCCAAGACAGAACGACTGCCTGCTGATCTACCTTAGTTAAAAAAAAAAAAAAGGACAAGTTATGCAGTAGGCCATCTGCCATGAAACATAAATGTCTTGTAACAGCAATGAGCCGAGAGCCATGAACCACTTAGCCTGAGGGAGAAGATGTTTCAGCAGGGTAAGCAGCAAGGAAAGCCTCAAAGAGACGGGTGACGCTCCCTTTCAGCTCCAGCTGCTGCAGCCTTGAAGGCCAGATCTCCTCAGCCTGCTAAATTCCTTCATGGCCTGATAGCTCCTGCTGCTTCACCTCCTCACCTTTGTTTTCATGCAGAGAGATTGAACCCTTGGGAAGATAAGAGTCTTGTCCACGTTATTCTGTGGTCTGACATCCTTCATATCCCAGTGTGCCAGGTGATGTTACCATACCTCGAGGTTATCACCACCCTCCTGCCAAACATGAACTGCCTCCCCTGATATGCTGCTCTTCCTCTGGGACAATTTGACTGAGACAGATTAGGAAGTAATTGTATGTTGGTAGACCTGAGGTGCTTGTAGGAAGCAAGGAGAGGGCACTACAAACTGATGAGTTTATAATGTGTTGCAGGCCAGAGCTGCATCTGCAAGGCAGTGATGCCATAGATGTGCCAGTTAGCACTGAGACCCATCCAATTCCTGCTGCTCCCATCACTCAAGAGACCAGGTGTTTGCAGAACATTCACACACATATTGGATTTTGCCTTTGCATCACAAAGGGGCAAAAGGCAACTGGAGAGTGCAGCCTATGTCTCTGTAAGTTTTACCACCATTTTTTGCCACATCCCTTCAAACACCCTTTATTCTATGAACATCTGTACATCAGAAATTACTCTGGCACACCTTACAACCACAGCCCAAATGTCAAATGGGATTTATATGAACTAGTAGGACATTTCACAGAATCGCAGAATGGTAGGGGTTGGAATGGACCTCTGAAGATCAAGTTTAATCCCCCTGGAACAGAGCTAATAACAAAAGACAAGCAGCTTTCAACACAAGGCAGGGTTATCTCAGGTCACAGCAGCTAACTAGTATCATTTAAAAAACCCCAAAAGGAAAACTTATGAAAACATCTTCTAGAAAAATCCCTGCTCTTGATACTGTTTCAGGAACAAGCAGCCTTTGTCTTGGCAGTGTAGTAATGGCACTAAGTATATGGAAGGTTAAGTGCCAATTGTTTATCAGGTGACCAGTGATATTCCCAGGTGGATACAAAGGAAGAGGTTGAAAGGGGATAAATATTCCTGTGGATTTCTCCTTTCAGCAAATCATTTAAGCAGAGGCACAAATAAAGGGAGGGGCAGGACTGAATCTGCAGATGGCTCCAGTGTCAGGCAACATTTATCTGAAAGCAAATAAAAATGTGACAGTCTTCTGGTTTCCCAGGCCATTTAACTTCATCTTGATGCCTATTTTGAGATAAGACAATAATTGATGCAGAAGGGCCCACCTTTTTAGCACAGCAGTGGGCTCCAGGAGAGCAGCATAGCTGTTACAGCACACACTCTCCTGCAGCTGCCTTCCCGCTGCTCCTGCTCCTCCTCCACTCATTGTGCAGTTCCTCCAGGTAATAACACCCAGGAGTTCTGCTGCATCGTCCATCTGACTGCCTCAGCCTCTTCCTCCCTTCACTATCCCAATTAGCTACATGGGTTCCATCAATTTGTCTGGTCGTGCTGATGCCATCCATCTCCACAGCTCCCACAGCAGCATGTGCCAGCACCTCCCTGCCCACTGTGCAAATAAATTTCCTTTAAAAATCAGCCTCCTGCTCTTTCATCAAGTGGCCCTAGCCCTAATTTTGAATGACATGATGAACAGCTCCACACAGGCTTTATCTCCCTCTCTCATGATTTGGCAAACCATGGTCATGTCCTCCTCAGTCATCTTCTCTCCAAACTGAGGGCTTTATAGCCCAGACCCTCTGTTTGCTACTGTGTCTGGGGTCATGTTTACTTTAAGCCATCAGTCCAAAACTCATCTAAAGACAAACTTCAGATAAGTGCCTTCAGACTTCTCAGCTCTTACCTTATCTCAGAAGAACCTTTACCCTCTGAAGAAGCAGCAGTCCAGAAGCCTCTTTTTCACCTACCTGACATGTAGATCTGTTATCTAGATTAACAAAGTTCCCATCCTTTTGAGCAGCTGAGGAGAAAGGAGACCAAAGATGTCCTGTATCTGGACAAAATACATCTACTGGCTCAGGAAGGTCTAACATTCATTTTATACCAGCTGAAGGCTGCAAAGGATGGTGGAGAATCACTCTGGCAGTTCCCTTATATGAGATTATCTGCCATAGCTGATATTAATTGATGCCCAAGGGCAAAGTGACTGGTATTAACCTAGCTACCTTCTCAATGACATGCAAAGTAAATCCATCCTTTGTACATTCTTAGGACAAGGAAATAAAGCTAGAAACAAAGTGCTTAAAAACCTGCATTTCTCAGACTGATCCTGTTTAATTAAACAGGAAATTGCAGGGCAACTAAATCAATCTTTACAAAGAAAAGCTGTTTGTCTGTTTACAGAAGAGAAACTTGTGGTGATTTATCTTAAAGCATGTAATTGCCTAATGATTAATAGTGACCAGAGATAGTCAGAGGGAGGAAATAAGGAATAAGAGTGACTACTCTTGGGCTCTCTTTGAAGTATGGTAGGGTTATAAAGCCTCTGACACAGTAAGTATTAAACAACCAATATTTTCTGTTCTATACCAGGATATTGTTGTGTTCTTCTGGTTTCTTTTGTTGATACAGAAGTTACACCACCAGAGAAATCCAGATATACTGGTAGACCTTTGGAGATTTGAGTCCAGATATACATTTGATTTTTGTCTTTCTGCTCGTGATTAAAAAAAAAAAAAAAAGGTAAGATTTCCACTTTCACAGTTCTCATCTGGGCCCTCTGGCTTTTTAATTGAGGACATTAAAAAAAAAAAATATTGCTTGGCTGGTCTTGAGACTTATTTTTCTCTGCCTGAGCTTAGAGGCTATTTGGAGCTACTGTAACACATGATGAGTGGATAAGTTTCTCAAAAGCAGAACAGATCTAAGGTGCTGCTCTGCAGGCAATCTTTGTCTGTCCACAGGCTACTGATGGCTGTCTGTAGTCAACCTACAGTAACAGAGACTCCCAGTAGTTGCCTATGCTGTGGCAGTGCATAGGGACTGGAACATGCAGGGATGTGTATATGCGTGTCCCTCTATATGCATAAAGACACTTCAATGGCCTTAACTCTGGATATATTTTGTTTATCATAGAAAGACTGAAGAAGCCAGAAGCAGCCCTTACTGTTCCTAAAAACAGATAGGAATTAATACTTGAGGGACACTTGGCCTTCAGATAAATCTATCATCTAGCTTAAAAGGACAGCCTGTGCTTTTCATAACATGATCAGGGTCTTCTTGCAGCCATTCATCTCAGGATATCCTCAAAAAATATAGATCACTGGTGACAGGAGAGACAAATGAGCATGTCAGGGTTATTTCTTCCTTATATTTATTTACTTGTGCACTGAAGTATTCCAGCCTGACAGAAGCAGTGTCAGTAGACAGTGGCATGATTTGATTGTCCAGAGAACAGCTAGTTCATGGATAGTTTCTAATAAAGCTGCTTTATTATACCACTAACAGAGCACAACTTTCCATTTTAGGTATCCTCACTATCTCACAAGGTCTCTTCATAAATTGCCATTCAGTTCTGTCATTGTCTATCAGGTTTGTGGTTTCCCTGAATGACTGTTGGATAATGTGACTTCTTCCATTAAAAGTAAGTGTTATTTTCAGAGTCCAAGTCATAGTTTTGAGGCCCTTCTCTCTCTGAAATATGTCTGCACCGTGTCAACACAAGCCAACATTCAATCTGAGTGACCAGCTGACATCACCATGTTTCAGAGGTGCCCAAGACTCGTCACATCTCAGGAGCACACTGGTTTGAGGTGAATTGCTGGCACTTACCTGCCCAGTCTGAGGAACAGGAGGTGGACTTGCCTTGTGCTGTAGCTCCAACATGGCTTCTGCAAGAAGTTCATCCCAAGACTGGCCCATCACAACAGGTTGAACATACAGATGCTTTCCTGAGGTACGGCTGTTGGTCTCCACCTTCCTGCTGAAACTGAGCTGTGGTGCAATGAGGAACACAGGAGAATAAGCATAACTGTGCAGGATGCTGACTTTGGAAGCTGAAGTGATTTTCAGGAAGTCTTGAAACTTCCCTGTATATTTTCAAGAAAAGCATAAACTTCCCAGAATCAGAAAAAAGCCTGGCAGTCCCTTCTTCCTGAGACTGAAGAGTCAGTCCACATCTTACCTAGTCTTTTTTCATGACCCCATAGATTTTGTCTTAACTCCCCAGTGTCCCAGCAGCAGAGTGAGTAGGTGGTCTCCCATCCCCAACCTGATGTGGATAACAATGGGCTTCACAGACATATATTACTTAAATGAACATTGCACTAGAGTGACATGTCCTAAATAATCCTGCAGTCCCATCCTTGGGGATTACATCCTGGTTCTGAATCCTCCTCTGGCTGAAGGCCACCTGTGATAGAGGCAGGAACTGAACCCAGATTAACTGCATCTTAGTACACTCTCAACAACTAAATACCACTTTCCATTTCAAAGCATGTCTGCTCGTGGCTTTCCAAGAGATAAATTAGATTTGCTGTTCACTACTGATGGTTGGCAGGGCTTAGAAAAGTGTATTTCTCACACAGACAATAACAGATGCTAGGACTGCAAAGTCCTGGTAGGACATACGATATCCCCCCCACCACCAAGATTGCATTCAATCATTATCAAAGTAATACTTTAGTATTAAGTAATAGAATTTAGGAAACAGATTTTACCAGAGTATTCTGCATGGAAGGCAGAAGGAGGTACCACCAACTTGTCAGAGGAAAAGCACGCCCTTGGCTGCTGAGTACATAGCAGGGCTTCCCCAGCAGCACTGGGAAGATGGCTCTGCTCAACTGCATGCACATAATTCAGACTAAAAACACACACAGTCTCTCTTTTGAGGGACTGACTAAAAGTCTTGAGCATTTGATGAGTCATGATTCAGTTCGAGAGCATCTGACAAGGTCAGTAACATCATCCTCTGCAGCCACATCCCATAGCAGACAAGAACAGAAGCGCCATCCTTGCCTCTCTCCTCACCAAGCAGATTAACAGATGGAAACCATTTGTGTTCACTTGGAATCAGTGGAGGTGAGGGTAAGACAGTAAGCTTTTAATGAGCTGTAGGTTTTTGATTGCCTATGAGGAAATGCAGACAGAGGTCTCATAAACCAGTTAGAAAGCCCTGATTAGTGAAACCTCATGGTTTAAGCAAATGAGGAATGTTTATTATCACTCTAAGGTGGCTTGCACTGAGATGGAAGTTTGAAAGACTAATAACACCTCTGAAAGAGGTGTCAAACTTGGCCAGCATGTAAGAGGACTAATATTACAAGTGTTTCACTATTTTGCTGTTGTAGCAGAACCAAAGCAACATACTGCTCATTTTTTTTCAGCTCAGTCATGTTTCATCTGCACCTCCACAAGACAGTTCTGATCCCGAGAGTTAAATGCTTCTTCCCTGGGAATGTGCTTTGCTAGCATTTCAGTCCCTTACATTAGAGGACATGATATTCACTCAACTACACCTTTTGTCCTCATTTCTTTTAAGTGACTCAAGGAAAATCTGCTCTCAGTCTGTTGCAAAAAGGAATCCATCTGGTTTTAACCCATAACCTTTTTGTGCTTTACTGACCTAAAAGGCTGCTGCCTATAATGCAGACTCACATTTTAGAGCATCTATATCCATAATTTAGGGATCATCATAAAACATTGTCAAGCATATCTGTTCTCTTTTCCCATAAATCATTTACTGATTATTCACAGGCAGCATTCTAGCTACCTGTTTGATGAGTGCTTCCATATGAAGTTGTTCTGTTAGACTAATACCACAGATTGCAGTATAAATTCCCTATTAAATCCTAACCCTTGTAATTACTCAATCCTAAATACTCTCATTTCTTCCTCTGTAGGTTCCAAAAATATCTATCACATGAGGCTCTTACAGCCACCCTCACTGATCCCCTGCCACCAGTTAATTGAATTATAACACCATAAATAATCTGGAGGCTATCTCAGAGGCACCCCATACAATTTTCAGGGATGCTGCCTGGTGGGCGACCTATTTGGAGAGGTGCAGATGGGTTTCTCAGGAGTTTTTTCAAGCTGATTACCTCCATATTCTCTGATGGGCTTTTGTTGTAAAAGTATTATCGAAAGAAAAAAAAAAAAATTAAGTGTTAGACTATTTAATTTATTAACAGCTAGTCCCAAACCAAATTCCCAAAATGGAGAAATACTGAGCAGATAAACTCCTGGAATTGATTGAATTGACAGCACTAAGATGGGGATCTGAATTTTGCAGCTAAAGACCACCTCCAGGCAGTGAGTGGATTATGGAGACTGTGCAAGGAGCCAAACTCAGAAAGGCACTTTACCTTCTGGCATCCACAGAAATAATCTCCCAAAAAATATTTCCACTGCAAAGAGATGCTTCACATGTACAGCCAG
>JANHGL010004119.1:0-28938 GCA_024611195.1 Ceyx melanurus | reverse complement strand
GAATATGTTATCAGATTCATTATTGAAATTCTATTTTTGCTGAGTATTTTTATAAAAAAAAAAAAATAGGGTTTCATTAAAAAAAAAGTGACAGATCTGAATGCCTTGAGATGAAAACTATTTTGCTTAATGAGTTGTGTGGTATTCAAGTCAGTCCCATTGTCTGCAACCATATTTAATAAAGCTATATGATATAGACAGCTACTCACATCTACAGTAACATAAAATTTAACACCACTATTTTTGCAATTATTAGCAAGTAACACAACTGAATTTCCTTAGGTCTCAGGATGAGGTATATGGATTTGCCCAGGAGTGTAGTACAGATGATGCAAAGAAATCAACCAACCAACCTACCCATGAGCTTAACTTTTTACAGGGTGCCGTACTTGACAATCCTATCAACTCTGAAGAAAAATCCAGCAAGATTTGCCTAGCCTGAATGCAGAAGACACTATCTCAGAGGGGACTAGTTAACTCGCTTGTTGAAAGAAGTGAAATGTTTTAGAAAAATAACTCTAAAAAAAAAAAAAAAAAGACAATTGTCTATTTCTGCCTAAGATGCTCTATAACTTTTAGACGATGTCCTGTTAATTGCAAAAAACATGACACATTCAAGTCATAAATCAGCATTTCTTGAGGCAGCAAAAATAGCCTTTAAAATTCATTGTGCTGACTGCCTTATTACAGTGCTGAAACCACAATTTCTCAACAGCAGCTCCCTGTTCAATGCAAATATCTCTGCCAAGATTTGATAGGACAAACAGGGAAGCCAGGGTGGAAAAGAGGGAAAATGATGAAAGAAAACTTTGCTGCAAATTAGTTACAAAATGGTTTTAAGCTGTCTTGTTTCAAGTGTCTTTTGTGTCTGCTGCATCTTGCAGTAACTCTTCCAGGAGGGCTGGATTATGCTAAGGACTTATCATCCTTGACTTATTCAGGCAATCTCTCAATGGCAGTTTCCACAGCAAGAGATGGGGAGGGACCTTTAGGATTTCACACACACTGCTTGAAACAGCAAGCAGGACCTGACCACTGAGCAATTTGCAGATGATAGCTCTTTCCAGGGATCTATCTTCCTCCCTGCTATGTTTTGCCTCATTCTTTCTGTCCTGTCACAGATTTATGTCCCTTTTTCTTTCCTATCTTAGTCAGCCTCTCCCTCCTGCATATCATCTCCTTGCAAAGTCTTCCTGATCGGGAGGAAAAAGTGATTATTCTGTAGCTCTCACTGATGCTCGCACTGACACACACTCCATCACTTGAAGGATTTTTCACTATGATGGTTTCCAGCCCTCCTGAAACTGAGGAAAAAAAATTTAACATGTAAAACCTCCAGAATCAGTGGTCTGTTGATCTGACCCCAGGCAAAACATGGCTCTAGCTGTGGCTGTTTTACATCTAATCACAGCAGAAGAACAGATTCCAACCAGTCTTATTTGTAGTTTTTTATCTCACTGTCCAGCTAAGTCAATCAATTGTTGCAAACTGTGTTGTGCTGCAGGGTAGAGAATAATAGAGAAATATTCAGTCAAACCATCCAAAAATTATTCCTACTGCTGTGTATATATGTTGAAACAGCAGCCTGACCCCTGCTTGCCATGTAATGCTACCAGTCCTTGATAAGATTGTTGCAGCTCTTCCACTTTCAGGGAAAAATAAAAAGAGCTGTCATTCACCTCAGGAAGCATCCATGGAATAATTACTCCCTCCAAAACAATTATATCTGCAAAAAGCTCCTTGTCCTCAGAGGGAAAATCCTCGTGGAGATTGTTCCCAATTAAGGTTTAATATATGCCTCTATTTCTTCAGGAAAAGGGTTGTTCTAGTTCCCATTGGAACCACTTGGAAACTTTAATGGTCTTTGAACCAAGCATGGTGACGATGCATCTTCATTACTGATAGGAGTGCTCCCTTGTTTCAGATTTTTCTGTTGTTTGGATGCTTATCCATCACACGGTAGCATGCTGGGGACAAGAAATTGGACATAAACTCACACAAAGAACTGAGATTTCCTACTGACTCGGCCACTCCTCATGCCTTCCTCAAGGACTGCATGGAGGATGGCATTTTCAGTGACATTTCCTCCGGTGACACTGCTGGGACAAGTCCCTGCCTCCAACCACAGCATGGTTGGGAAATGGGGTTGGGCAGGTCATTCCTGGTGATGGACATAACTCCATTGTTCCCAGCTGCCAACAAATATCCTCTGGGCTGTATATTCTCCTGAGCCATTATGCCCACTACAGCCCTGAAATGGTCCTTAATATTGGGGATTGGAAGCTGGTAAAGCAGGGGAAGGAAATTAATATTTATGCATCCATCTTTCTTGCTTTGTACCTCTGCAGAACAGCTTCAGGGTGCTTTCTGTTTGAAATGCCACACAGTGACTACATCTAAGGTTACTGGGAGGAGCAGAGATACATTTTTTTTTTTTTTAATAGAATTAGAATTTAATTTCTGTGCCATATTAAGCAAAGAAACTACCAGATTTCTAGCACAGGAGTGCTCTGCAGGGTCCCTCTTACCAAATGCTGTGCAAGGGAGAACAGAGATCCCCTCTGACTTCCATGTGCTCTTTCATCAGCTCTTCCATGCCTCCATCACCCCCTTATGTTTTTCTGTATATCCAATTACTTTTCTCAGCAAACTGGGTGAGGTTCTAATATTGATTGCTATTCTTCTTTCTCTCCCACACAGACACACTTTTCTCCCAGTCTCTTTCATCATACAGTCTTCAATCTCTTCTCATACCCTGTTTTAGGTATTGTACCAGCTTTTCTTTTTATTCTTCCTTTGCTGTTCAGTAAACGACTCTTCTCAATTCAATCTGTGGTACAAAATCTTTGCATCATGCTGCTTACCTGAAGCTCCCTCTAATTCTTCCACTGTTGTGCTTTTCAAAGCTTTGCTTTCTTACTATGGCTGTCTGTGCAGCATTTCACACTGTTCCCTTACAGCATTTCTTTTTGTAGCTCCTCCAGCAGTGTAGGATTTCCTTCAAAAATATCCATGGTTCTTCTTGGTATTCAGATTGCTGTAGCACCCTGCAATGACAAGGAAAACAAAGATGACTGTCAGCTGCAGGGACCCAGGACAAGGTGGTTGTGCCAGCCCCTAAATCAACAGAACATCTAAATGTTTGTTATAAACAATAATAAATATTCATCAAATGTAGTAGTCAAAAACTATTGGATTTGAATCAAATGAGAACAAAGCAATGGCTCCTGTTCTTCTCAAAACGAGCTCATTTTTGTTCTTAATACTGGTAAACTTGGGATGAATAGGAAATAAGGGTACTACTGGCAGAGAAAGATCTTGAGTACTGATCATTCTTAGAGAAGTTCAGACTCTAATGCTGTACTGGGTCTGACTGAGTTGGAGTTATTTTTCCCCACAGCAGCCCTCCCTGTGCTGTGCTTTGAACTGAGAGCTGGAAAGGTGCTGATCACATCCCCATGTTGTGGCTGCTGCTGGACAGGGCTCGCAGATCACCAAGGCTGGTTTCCAACATTATTCCCCATGCAGTGGGACAGCTGGCCCAAACTGACCAAAGGGATACTCCATACCATATGACATCAGCTGAACTATAAGAGCAGAAAAAGAGGAGGCCAGGGAGCATTGGTTTGTCCTCTGGAGCAGCCACTCTGTGTTTTGAGCCCTGCTTCCTGAAAAGGGCCAGACACCACCTGCTGTGGGAAGTAGAGATTCAACCTTTGTTTTCTTTTGCTTACATGCACGACATTGTTTTGCTTCTTCATTCAACTGCTTTTGTCTTAGCCCACAAGTTTCATCTTATTTTCTTCCCCCTGGTCCAGCTGAGAGGAGGGAGGGAAGTGATAGAGCAGCTCAGTGGGCACCTGAAGTCCAGCCAAGGTAAAACCAGCACAAATGCCTACCCATCAAGTAACTTTAAAGGAAAGCCTGTGACTTCCTTGGTATAACAGGGGCTTAACTTCTTTGTATAGATATGTAGAATTAAACCCTTATTTTCCTCCAATCTTTAAAACTGTTCTGCTCTCTGCTTGTGACCACTATTCTATAATGCTTACATGGCAGGGTAGGCACCATGATTAATAAGCTGGTTTTCCCAGGACAAGTCTCATCTCCTGCTCTCTGGGTATGATGGTTTTCATATTGAGCTTATTTGTTTTCATGATCACTGTAGGTCCACTGCAGATTAACTACTCCTATTCTTTTCTTTTCAACATCCCATATTGATAAATAAGGAGATACATCCATCTCAACACAAAACATCAGAGCTGATCCCGAACAACCAACCCAGACATGTCAGGCACCTTCAAGGATACTCTTACTTCCAGATCCCCCTTCTACTGATTTTATCCCCAGCTGATTTGGGGTTTGGGTTTGCAGCCTGTTCTGAAATACATTTTGGGGTGGGATCCCACCCAGTTCTACCAGCCTGCACCCCTGGGGTACCCCAGCTTTCACACAAATGGGCTGAAGTCTGAGGAGTAATTTCTTTGCTCAAAGGAAGCAATACTGTGAACTGTAAACCAGCAATTGGGTTTTATGATATCTATATTGCTTATCAAAGTTCTGAACTCTGTGAGAAATATGAGAAACACGTGTGAGAATTCCCTGTGAATATACAATGAAATTGTTCCATTCAGGGCAGCTGAGCTGCTTATCAAATAAATGAACAAAACCCAGTATTCCTTCTCAATGTGGAACTTATATCTTTAATAAACATCAGCTTCATGTTCTCATGAGAATCATATTATACAACTTCCTTCATTGATTCATGTATTAATATCATTTTGTATTAAGCTAGTACATAATTGATGATATGGATGTGTTTCCCTATAACAACTCCTTCACTGCATAATATATCCCACTTATAATATTTCCAGCTCAAAATTCAGAAAGTTCATGGATGTATTATACACTGTAATGAACAAATTAGCTATATAAAAGTACAGTATATCATTTGCAAATTGCATGCAAACCAAAGTAAATATACAGTGTTAAATGCTGACTTTGATGTAGCTTGGGTTGAAAAGCATAAATCAGCTAATAGAAAAAAAAAATAAATTAAGAGCTCAGTAGAATGGAAAAACTCCCTGCAGAAAACAAGATCTGATATAGCAATTTTAGGTGTAACGTGTAGCTTATATGACTATGTTTAGCACATACATTAGCCATTCAGAAATGAGACTCTCCCCCAGCAAAACAGTCCTCTCTCACTGTACCACTCACTGTAAGCAGAAGAAGCAGGTGAAATCCCTAAAGGGATTTATTTTTCTTTTGGTTTTAGGGTTTGTTTTGTTTTATTTTGCCTGGGATTCCATAACAAGATTCATCAATACTTCGATATCCAGTATGGTGAGATTAGAAAAGACTCAGGAGCCTGCTCTATTTGATAAAATCTGTTTAAAGCTAAGCTCAGAAAAACAGACAAGGAAACCTTTCTCCTGCCACTGAGCATGCACAGACCATGCTCTGCAGCCCTCAGTGTCCAGTGATTCCCTGTGTTGACTTACGAGGTTTCCATCCTGTGGAGCAAATTTTACAGATGTTTGGCCAAACCAGCTAGCATTGGAGAGCTCTTCTGAACACGTTCACTGATGGAAAAACTGCTGTTCTGCAGGAGAAACACACCTGCAACTTCAGCCTCATGCAAACGGAGTCTTCTGAATAATAAGGGTTCGTTTCTGTGAGGCTGCTGTAGCACCAGGTACCTGCCCCAGCCTAGCAATGGCACCCTGCTAAGCACTGCTACCTGTCATGGACTTGTGCCAGCACAGGACTGGCTCCACATTTCAGACCCTGTTCAATTACCTGTTATCTCCACCATGCTGCTACACAGCTACATAGCTCTAAGCTTTAATTGAACTTGGGGAAAATTAGTGAGGAAAAGGCTTTTTTACAGATACCGACTAGCTGCGAGAATTCCATTCAAATTCCTGCTTTCTGCTTCATCACACATCAGTGCTCCTTGAATGTCAAAGTGTTGTAGCAGTTACACCACGAAATTAGAGCTATTGCTACTATAAACATACACTTTGTCCTCAAGCTTGTTTCTGGTCAGAGTCACTCTTTGCTTCATTTAGCTGTGCTGGCTCTGATCCTCCATGTCAGTGGTCCAACCAACAGCTCTAAAAATGCTATCTGTGAGACTCAGAGCCTTTCTCCTTCTCTGGCAAGGGCCTCATTGCTGCTCTTACAACCACTGTCATACGGCCAATGAGTTCAATCACTTCATAAGGCACCATGCACAGTTTAACCTCCTTGTAGCATCATATGCTTTCCTACCCACTAAGAACTTCCATCCTGTGCTCAGAAAAGTGGTTATTAAATATTCATGTATCAGGGATAGACACTTCATCCACAGACCCACCCACATGTACATCAAGTACATCAAGTACACCAGTTCCAATAGTCATCATTCATTCTCCCTTGTACAACATAATTTAACAAAATAGACTAAAAATATGAGTTAATGCATCCTTTTTCATTACCTGCTCCCCAGCTTGAAAATTATTGTGTATTCCAGCTACTTTGATGAGGGTCAGATATCTATGGGATGCTTCAGCTTCATAAACTGCATTTAATTTCAAATAAGGCACAGTCATAAGGCACAGTTCTTAGATGAATAGAGTGTAGATGCCCCTGCTCAGGGATGACAGTGACAAAAGTCTGAATGATACAAGGTATGAGCCCAAATAATGCCCTATTTCATATTATTCATAGATCTTCCTATACCCATATTGATTGAACTGCAAATACTGAAAATGGACTTATGGTTCAATTGGCTGTTTTCTTTAAGTATGTTCATCTCAGGTGCATTTATAACAACAGACTGTGACTGTGGAATATTCTTTTGTAACCTGGTGATCAAAGTCACAAAGATATTTTAAACAAGTAGAATATCCAGTATTTCTGCTTGTCCTTTTTGGTAAGCACATTACTAACAGAAATCACTTTTTTTTTTTTTTTCCAGAAACCATCCTCACCTTTTGCCTAACTAGCACAGCATGTGTGAATGCTTCAAAACCTACGTGTTAGCAGGAAGCTATGCAAATACTCTCCATATGTTGAACCATTAAAAATATACCACTGTTGAATCCCCTGGCTCTTTCCCCCCTCCACCATAATACTGACTCATCACTTCTTTACTGTTTGAAATGGTCTGCAAGACTCTGGGTTACCTTCCAGCTCCCTTGGGCAAGGGACAAACCACACTACATGACCTTTTAGCTTCCTCTCCTCAAAATGACCTGCCACTTCCCAACCCTCTGCTTCTTCTGGGCAGTAAACAAGTCTTGCTCCAGGAGCAGTGTGATCCATTATTAATCCTGCATCACTATGTCTGGGACTTTCAGTCCAAGACAGAAATAAAAAGACTGCAACATAGGCAGACTAGGACTGCAATCAGAGCAGAGTTTGTAATTTAATAGAGCTACCTGGAGTAATGCTATAATCTCAAACAGCCTTCAAATGTTGTTCAGACAGAGGTTCCCTAAATCCTCAGATCAGCTACAAATATATATTTACATTACTACCAT
Organism: Ceyx melanurus; assembly: GCA_024611195.1. NCBI lineage: Eukaryota > Metazoa > Chordata > Aves > Coraciiformes > Alcedinidae > Ceyx > Ceyx melanurus. Next base: position 21,409 of record JANHGL010004119.1, on the reverse strand, counting down.
GGATTTAAATGCCTTTGAAGTTAATAGAGAGATTCTTATAGACTGGGTTTTTTTACAGGCTCATGGGGTTTTGTATACATACACACATACACACACACATATAAATACATATATAAAGCTCCCTAGGGGTTCAATCTGGCTTGAGAGTCCCTGAAGAACTCATAGCTAAGAGCCTAAGGAAAGGCAGTCTAAGAGCTCTCTGTCTGTAGGTTTTTGTTATAATGTCTTTTGAACAGAGTTTTTATTCCATTAACCACCATTTTTCTTTTCTCTTCCTTTGGCAAGGCAAGTGTTGTCTCTATTCTGTAATGTAGACATCACCATCTCAGAGCACATTCCCAAGGAGGCCAATTTAAAGACTGACAAGAAAATCACCCATTCTATTTGGGCAGAAAGAAAATTACATTTTTCCAGCTGGAAAAAAAAGAAAAAAAAAAAAGAAAAAAAAAAGTAAATCCTGTTCTGTAATCCTTATCATGTTTGCTGGACAAATCAAGAGAAGCATGAGGTTTTGCCAACCTGAGGATCACAATTATGGAAAAAGCTTACAGAGCTTCATATAAATGCATCATTGTGCTAATTTTCCCAAAAATATATTTTGGGTTTTTTCCTTGTTGTAGAAGCACACCCTGACCAAAGCCAGTTAGGTGCTTACACTGACCTGTGCAGGTCTTCACCGTGATCCATGCCACAGAAGCTGGGCTAGGTCACCCGTTTATTTTTCATGCTTATTTTTATCTTGTCCATCTTATTTCCTTCCCAACTCCCTTCTTGCAATCTCCCATTACAAAAGTCACCTCCTCTTTTACCTTATGTTGCTCAATGGTCCTCCTCCAAGGGATTAAAGGATAATGCCAGGTCGGTGCATCTTCATCAACTCCAATAGCTTTGAAGGGATGGGTTTGGAGGTAATAACAGCAACAATCCTGACTGTCAAAAACACCATCAAGCAAGATCAGATAAGAGACCAAAAGACAGAGTTTTCAACCTGCTTCTGCTGGAGGGCTCAACAGAGCAGCTCCAAGAAGACAAAGGGAAAGGAGGCAAGAGAAAGGTTAAAAATAAACACAGGTATACATTGGAGGGCACAGATCAGATCAAAAGCATCTGACACTTTAACTTAACCAATGCTGCAAAAACACTTCCAAATCAGAGAGCAACTTGCTGCTGTGGGAGGGGAAAGTGCTTTGGTGAGGAAAAATCCATATTCTTTTTGATTCAAGAAAAAAAGAAGGTATTTTTATATATTTTTATCTCATATTGATTTGGTGATAAGGGATAAAAAATAAATGAAAGTCCTGATTTGCAGGCTAAGGGCTGTCACTCACCTCAGTGGTTCTGTCAGTACCTGGAAGCAAACCTTTGCATATGGGTATGGCCTCAGCACATCAAGTCTTGCTGACAATGCTCAGCAATGGTTGAACCTGCCCTCCAAAATCCATGGAAAGCCACAGAAGCAGCATGGACTTGCTGCTGAAGGGTCTTAACAAGCTCTGCCTGGGAATCATACAAGGTTTGACAACTAGAACCAGGTGCCACTGTCATACAAACATAGAGAAAAGCTAATGTAAAAAATTAGCTGAAAACTAAAAGTGCATTGTTGTAATGAAATAATTTACTATTTTTCTCTACATTTCTTTTTTTCAAAGCAGAAAAAAAAAAAAAAAAAAAGCAGAAGTTGTAAATGAAGACCAAGGATAAAAGGGGATAAAAGGCTGAAGTTCATGTTGTGTATGGGTGAGGAGTAAGAAGCCTCAAGCTTCTATAAATGTTTTTCTATTGCTAATTAAAACACAGTGAAACATTTCCCATGGGAGGAATCATGGAAATTGAGTCCTGTGGCATCAACCTGAGAGAGGAGCAGGATGCAACCTCTTCCCTCTGAGATTAAATTTTTCCCCCACACTTCTTTCTGCCATCCCGACTCACCTCATCTTCTCACACCCCCTCACCACACTAATGGCCATCCTGGAGCCAAGGAAGATACCTTGGATGTACTCAGGCTCTATTTGGGCTACAATAAAGTGCCTGCCAGTAGCTACAGGGCGAGTTGTCCAGGAGTATATGATGTGGTTGGTTTATGCAGCTTTGCTCCTGCAGCTCAGGTTCAGAGCAGAGGATGTCCTTGACACCCTGATCCAGCACAGAGAAACACCCCCCCACACACCCAATACAGCCCCTCTCCCAGCTTGTCTCCACAGCCCTGCTCACCACCCAGTTGCGATGCGAAAAATCCAACCTCCGCACTTGCTGGAATAATCTTGTGTCATGTTCACGGAGATCAGACAGGATTTATTTCTAGATGAAACTCGGCTGATAATATAAAGCAAGTTATTAATCCCCTCAGGCCGGCCATCTAACACCCAAAGCCTGTTACTCTTGCTAGCTGGAAGGAGGTATTTGATTGAATCAAGAGGGATTTGTTTAGCTCTATCTTCTTGTTTAAGTTAGAAGCTGCTTAAAATTTGTAGCTGGGGTTTGTGCCCCTGCATCTACCTCCTGACTGTTGGCTCTTCATTACTGGCAAGTGAACCTGTGAACTGAGACGCTGCAGTAACAATAGGAACAAAAGTCAGGATCTGTGTTCTCTCTGCTGTGTTTTCCTTTAGTATCAAGAAGCCAGCACTAGAAATGAGACCAAATCTGATCTTCATGGCTTTTTTTTTTTTTTTTATCTTGAATATTCATTAAATATCTCTTCCATTCAGGCAGTTTCCCTGCCCTTCTCTGATTCTGGCTTGCTTGCTTACAGTCTTCTCCTGTCTAATCGTAAGACTTAAGCTGATATCCCAGTACCTCTCTCCAGTGCCCCACCTTTCAGCCCCTCCCCAGCCACAGCACATCCCCACACCCCTCCTCCAGTCCCCGAGGGACAGCCCCACACCCATGGCAGTACTCCCCGGCACCCTGCCGTGGGCCAGGCAAGATGCCAGGCAACACCCTTCAGCTTTTGCCATTCCCCTGATCATAAAAAAGCTGCATGTCAGGAAATTTGGGGTGCACAGGCTGCTTTGCAGATCAAGGGCTTTTTGAGCAGTTGTATTTACATACCTTTGTGCTGAAAAACGCTTATTTCTCCATAGCAGTGGTTTAGATCTGTCAAAATTCTATGTTTAGCTGCTGTTATAACCAGCAGGGACTGGATTTTCCCTCTTTTTTTCTGTCAGAGAGTTCGATGAGAGAACTGGTATCAAGAGGATCAGGCAAAGAGTGATGATAATGCTTTTAGCATCTGAGCCAAAGCCCACTGCCTTACTGAAAGCCTTTCCATTGACTTTAGTGGAGTTTGATCGGCCTTACATATTGCCACAGGACAGGGCAGGCTTTGCTTTGAACACATTTTCAAAGTTAGACACCAAAGTTTCCAAAGGCCACCATGTGGTCTGGTCAAAGAAGTCTGTAAACAGGCAGAAGGATAAAGGAGAAGAAAGAAAGATATTTCCCCATCCCCTCCATCCCATTCCAATCATTTAAACACCTTTCTCACTGTCCATCCCATTATTTTTATTTTCTGAGTACTTTCTAGCTTCTCGTAAATGATCCAACAAGTAAAGGGTATCAACTCTCTTTTAGCAGAGATGTAAAATCAAAAGCACTTGTCCAAATAAACAAATGAGAATGAGGGGAGTGAAGAAAGCAAACACGAAAAGATGATTAAATGTTTTGAGAAGCTGACAGAAAGGAAATTTAACTTCCCGTAGTCTGAAATCAGCTGTACGTAAGTAACGCCATCCTCCCCCTTCCTGCATTATGCATGAACTCCGCTACCCAGGGAGATGAGCGGATCTTGACATGCTGTGACAAGCTGCCGAAGTTTCTCCAAACAGGAGGTTCCTGAGCAGCCAGGATAAACGAGGACAGCCCCCACACACTCCTAATGAAGCAGAGCGCCCCACAACCCGCCTCCCTTTGTCCCCCGTGCCAGGTGCTTTGGCAATGAATGAACAACCCGCACGTGGAGACGCCTGGCAATGGGAGCAGCACCCAGGCTGCTGCAGTGGGAACGAGCACCGGATTCTGCTCCTCGTAACAGTCCCCAGTGCTGCTTTAAATCAGAAATCAAATGAGCAGTCGCAGGCCTGAGCCTGTGACCCTCCGAGGGTTTAAACAAACACGCTCATTAAGATGCCGTTTGGTACAGTGCGGGTTTTTTGGGGGCAGGGGTGAGACCATAGTCTATTTGCTTCTTAGGGTTTCCACCTTGTTACACACTAAAACCTGGAAGGTAATTAGCTGCTTGCACAAAATGGAGAAGGGGTGAGGAGAAGGTGTGTCAGAGCCAGGTGGCTGTCATGTCATAAATGCTTGGTATCCATTCACGAGCTCCAGAAAACCCTGTCCCCGAGAAAACAGATGCCAGATACAAAGCACGTGACACGTGTTCTGCTCCTCTGCAGCACTTTCCCTTTTGCATCCCTCGGTTAATTATAACTTTGAGGAACAGCAGCCTCTAATCACATACACGGAAACTCATTTCTCTTTAAGTCAAACCTGGCTAACATTGCTTTTTTGCTGGAACAATTTTAAAGCAAACAAGTGCTGAAACTTAAAAGGAATCTTAAACTCCATTAAATAATACAGTTCCTTCACAGGGATTTCTCCTGGGAAGGGATGTCTTCTATTCAAGTGCCATGTTATGACAAGCATGACAGACTTGATAGCGATCTGTTCCAACTCATGACATTGCTTAAATTAGGTTAGATAGAATCTGTACAGGCTTTCTAAGGAAAGCTCCTCTGGGCGAAAGCACTATTATTTTTGTTAATGGCTGTGAATTATGATTTTCTTCTCCTAGGAGTCATAAACTATGTTGTTACACAGTAGTACATCATGTAATGTATGTAATACATGATTCCTTAGTAGGGGAGGAAACTATTACATTTGCATACATTAGAGCCAGAGTTGTAATCAGAATGTGTTTTCCCACTTCCTTCATTGAATATTTATGGATTTCTTTCCCACTTTCCCTCTGCTGCACATGTCTCCTGCTTGACCTGATGTCTTGCTCTATCTTTTTCAAATTTTGGAAGGGTACATGTTTACGGCACGTTCCTGTTGCTTTGCAAACACCAAGTGACTGGCTTTCCTTCAGATTGCTTTCTAAGGCTCACACACTCTCCCATGCATATGCAGTTGCAGCCTCAGCCATGTGAAAAGACAGATGGAAGCAGAAAGCAACTTAACTCCATCGCTGAGGGCTCATGAGCACATCAGGGCACTAGACAGCAACCGATGACACCAAGGACACTTGCAGGTAAACAAGAGGAATTTAAGGATATAGCAACACCTGAGCAAGCTTGAAAATGCCACAGGCAGCAAGTGACACTTTATACCCTCAAGGGCTGCCAGGTCAGGGCTATGAGAGAGGAAAAACCAGTCCATCCCACATCCTCTCATAGCATAACACCTCAGCACAGCTGTTAGAAGGAGGGTAGAAAGGCACAGGGCAATGTGTTTAGGGCTGTGCCTCTGTTTTCAGTGCATCCCATACAATCATTTCTGAGGGCTGAGATCTTCACAGGTTCTCTTGGGCTCCTAAGTCACTAAGATTTTAGGCAGAAATCCTACTCAGTAGTCTGCCAGGCAAACCCACACTTGTACTCTTCTGCATATTTGATCATTCATGTCCTGAATTTAACAAAAGCCATTCATGTGCAAACCCAAATCATTAGGAGGCAGACTTAAAAGAGCATGTTCTAAGCCTACAGGAACACACCTATTTCCCAGTCAATGCAAAGCAAGCCTAGAGAAAACTGACACCTGTTTGCAATTTGCAAACGAGCTGGAGCCCATCTGAGCATCCTGGACAAAGAGAAGCAGCATGCTGGTTTTGATGCCACACATGAGCACAGAAACAAAGCAGCAAAGCTGGAAGACTACGAAAGCTATAAAGCAATAAAATGGATACGAAGTTCCAAGAATCATTCTTGAATCTCAAGTATGTAAACCCACACCTGCCCATTTTGCCAATTAAAATATCTACAACCTGTGTACCAGCACATCTCCAGTCTCTCCTCCAGAGAACCTTTGTACAAGTGTCTGGGGTTGGAGACAAAATGAGAGGTCAAGTGAGAGACGCCCCCCCCACTGTTTCCTGAAGCTTTGCTGAGCCACTCAGCTATTAACAACAGCAACCGATGATGGATCTGCTCCCAAAAGCACTGATACTGATCAAAACAGAGCAGACCTTCTCAATGGCCACTATGCTGGCAAAGGCTGAGCCAGGTTAAGAGGAGGTGTCGCCTCCATGTGTCAAAGGCTTGTGGTAATAACAGGCTGCACACTCAGAATTGAGTTATTGTTGGCGCAGAGAGGTTTAGAGAGAAACCAAGAGCATTTCTTACCGGCTCGAGCCAATTTAAACTCAGGTTCCTAGAGTGACATGTTGTTATTTGTTAGCTGAGAGATCATTCCAGGCAGCCTATGGGCAGCCCAGCACACAGCAGGGGGTAGCGGGAGACGAGAGCACCGCATGGTTGTAGGCCACTGTCACCAAAAGGATGCATAAAGATCTCTGCTTTGCCAAATAGAAATATTCTTTATCTCACAGCAGATTTATTGCTGGGCTGCCAGGGACGAGCTGCCTCTGCTCTATTTCATTAGAGAGGGGGTGGTTACAGTGTGAGATTTCTGAGTGCATGTGGAGGAGGAAGAGATGGTATTACATGGTACTCCAGTGGTTTTAATGCACGACCAAAGACATACTTAGAGCTAAAAGATGTTTAAGCACCTAAAAATGCAGAGAAACACGTGAGCCCAAATCCCTGAGGAATAAAAGTTTTCCTGGGTAGGGCTTAGTGGGATTTCCAAGCCTTCCCAGCCAAAGGAAATACAACAAGAAGAGAACAGCACCTCTCTGCTTTGGTGCTTTCTGCATCTTAAAGACACAGAAATGCCTTTGCAGAGCTGGTCTTTGTGCTAAAGAACAGTTACAAAACCGAAAGGGGAAAAGAAAAAATTAAACAGAATGATACAATTTCTCAGCCATTGGGACAGACACAAAACAAACAGTAGCAGGTGGCTTTACTTTCTAGATTTCAATTTGTGACAAGATGATATATAAAAAAAAAAAAAGCTATGCGAAAAGCATCTTGAAATAACTTTGACACCTCTCTTCCCACATGGGACGCTAGCCACAGTGATCTAACAATTACATTAGAGGAATTTACCATCCTAGGATGGACAGACATCATCACTCTGCTCCTACATTCAGCCTGAAAAGATCATTAATGTAAAACAAACAAGGAAGGAACATACTTGAAAATACTATTCCAACTCGCAGTCCCTAGGGGAGGACATGTCACGTATCATTGTATGGACATGTGTCCTCAATTCCCACCTGGTTCAGGTAACATGCCATTGCAACATGAGGGGAAGTTTGTAATTGTATCATTCTTTTTTTCAGTTGATGAACAGCAGGCTTCAGACTGCAGTGCTGTTAATCTAGCATCTTTATGAGAACAACATTTATTCTCAAAGAGAACTGGATATTTATGGCTGATAAGTGTTATTTGATAATTTTCATGAAATTAAATTTAATGTTCATACTGCATGCTCTCCAAACTACTCTATAAAATTACACTTAAAGCAAAAATGATATAAATCACAGACAAACTGATACAATCCTCACTCCTTAAGAGTACTGCATGGGTATTATTTAACTGTGATGTATGCAAATAAAATGCAAATTAAATAGCAGTGGGTGTGGTATATATGCAAATTTCAAACCTTACCCCGTCCCAATTTCCCCTTCATAAGCTGCCTACAGCTATAACTCCCAGAATTTATGAGCTGCTCAATTTCTAATACAATCTTTGTCATTGCAATGAGGCAAAAAGAACAGAAAATGATACAAAGTCAACCTACTGCCATAGTCCCTGTTCCTCAGGGATTTGGCTACCAAAAAGAAGTTCTATCTGGAAGACAGAGAGGCAAGACTTAGCCTTGGGAAGGTGTGGATGTTTGTAAGAAACCCTAAATACAGAGGATATCTGAAGTTTCCTGTGTTATCCAGGACACTGAGGGCAGGGTTTCATTCATGGAAAGTTACCATGAAAGAGCAGCTGCCCCACTGCTCCTCCTGGCAGCTCACAGGTAAAACTAATCCAGAAAAAAAACAGCAGCTGCCGCATACCTCATACCTGCTGCATACCTCATACCGACTGCTCCAACCTACATCTCTCTCATTTCCATCTGATGCAGCCCACTTTTCTGCAGGAAAAAAACACCTTCATCAGCATCTCCCCATAGTTTCAATGTAATATGCCTCTTTGCTTTCCATCAATAAAGTGAAATAACAAATGCCATGAAAACTCTATCACACCTCTACCTAGAGAGGGTAATTTTTATATTGCTACGTCCTAAATGCCTGGATTTAAGCCTTATAAAAGCAGATCCTGTTTCTTTGGACAGAAAGTATTCCCTATTCCAAACCAAGTTAATGTTTTAGGGAAATCATCACACCCAAGGTGTGACCTGGTTGCAGAAATCACCTGTGCTTGGGGCACACTTATTATGCAAGGATGAGTATTTTCTGGAGGAAACATGATGGTCACCTTCCTGACTGACCTACCTGGCACTGACACAAGATATCCTGCACGGAGACATTCCCACAACTGAGAGAGACATTCCCACAACTATAGAGCTGAGCCCTATAGATGGGTGAACATCAAAAGCAAGCCTCTCCAATACTTACTGTACAGGGAAATTTTCCATACACTGCCAAAGTATTCCAAGCATTCTTCTCTGTCTTCTCTTGATACTTGAAGGTCCCTTACCTTTGATTGCCTTCAAAATTTTCTTTCAAATAATTTATATGTGTGTCCTCACAAAGGCTATGGGGACTTCCACCCAGTGACAACTTCTCTGTGTTTTCCGTGAGATTTTGCAAAGAGCCTTCCAGCAGCTTCATTTCCCTCCAGGGTCCTCACCAGGAAATTGAGGCATCAGATTTAGTTGCAAAAGACTTGATAACAGAGGAGCTGTCCCCCAGACCTGGCAGACTCAGACTAACAGAAGAGCTGTTCCTCCATCCTGGCATGTAAAAGTTTTTCCTTCACAGTTTCAGAATCAATAGGATAATGTAGCCCCAGAGTATCTCCTTTACTTTTCTCATTTCTATCTCATAATACAAAAGGATTTTGTTTATTTTTCACTCCTGTACGGGAATCATTGTATTTGTCATCTGGACCTTTCCCTGAGGATGTATCTGCAGACACACCTTTTTTTCTGAAAACAATTCCCCATCACCACCCACAGCAAATCTGAAGAGCAAACCCTGGTACTTACTGAGGAAGAGAAGGGGAGCACCATCCAGCCCCTCCAGGCACAAACTCAAAACTCTCTTCAGCAATGGCCTTTGGAGGTCAGCACACCTGCAAAGCACAGAGACTACCCCAGACAGAACAGGAGGATGGGAAAGGACAGAAACTGAGGTTTTTTTCCTAACCCCACTGATTGGGGACTTGGAAGAAGGATGGACCAAAACACACCAGTGATTTTGGTGCAGAGGTCCACAGGACTCCTGGCTGTAGCCCACAATTTGCAGCTATGGTAACTGGATGTATTTAAGTGTGATTATATTTTCTATTTTTCTTAGACATTTTCTAGCCATATAACCTGTCATACCCACTTAGAAGGAACATGCAATATGTAGAACAGAGACAGGACTCAACGAAAAGAGGATTAAATAATTAGTTTTGGTTCTGAGTAAGCGGCTCCACAAGGCACAAAGGAGAGTCTGTTTTTTTGCTTCAAACTCGATGAAGGCAAATCTTGTGCTCCTGGAGACTGGGAAAGCTGCCTTTTCCTTGCTTAACTCCTTTTGGAGATAGCACAGTGTCTATGAGTCCAGAGTAGCCAGGAAATCTCTGCACCAGAAAAAGTATTTGAAGAGGAAATCAAGGAAAAATGCAGCTCTGAGCACAATGAACATGACAAAACGTGTGTCTATTGCAAATAGAACACCCAATTTGTGAGTGTGTACCTCAGAGTAACAATCAAAGGCAGTGTCTGATAGTGCAGTATATGTGACTTGTTCCTGTCTGTTCTGTTCCCAGCTAATTATCCCTTCCTTAAGTGAACAGCAAATAGTTTAATCTGTTTTTGCAATGCTCATTCTGTCAAATTAGTCAGTGAGGTACACAGTGCTTTCACTGCAGATAAAACCTGCACCTAGGAACTACTGAAGCCAAACCATCTCCCAGTATTACATTTTATGCTTGATAAACTCAACCAGTTGCTCCAAGGGGGAGGAACAAAGTGTTCAGAACAACATTCAGCATACACCACCCTCATCTGGCACAGCAAAGACTTGGCTTCCTTCCATCCACCTTCAGGTGTAAAGGATGCTGGTGACCATTGCACACATCCACTCCCTATTCCCCAGAAACAAACAAAAAACTCCACCACACCTTTTCCTCTTCCTAATCTACTTTCTGCCCACAGGATCATGGGATTACCCAGCTCTGATGGTTACAACTAGCCAAGACTGCCAATGTACGGAATGTTATCCTCAGCCTTCCCAAGATTTCATAACGTGTGCTCGCTCATACTAGGGATTATGCAGCTCTGGTGACAATCACACAGCTTCACAATGACATAAAAAGTACACATCTTTTGGATTAGTAGGATTTTCCACCATTTAGGAGTTTCTTAACCAATTCCTAGCCTTCCAGAAAGGAATGGCTCCTGCCCCAGGAGTGGTCTCCTTGGAGTATTAGCAGTTCTGCACTTTGGGAGTCCTCGTTAGCAGTCAGCACTTCTTTTATCGGCTGCTGTTAGGCTGCACCTGTGCTTTGGTCTCATGCGCCTGTCAAAGTAATAATCCACCCGACGTTTCCTCAGTCTGCTGTACATTTTATGGTTTTATAGCTTATTCCTCTATAAAGTCACTATATATGTGCACTTCATGTGGGCTGACCTTGAGAGGCAAAAGCTACCGTTAGATAACTATAGCCATAAATCCAGCTCAGTCTTGGTGTCCCATTCATCCCTCTTCACATGAAGCCTAACCCAGGTATGGTTGAAACTCATGGGAGACCTCTGGCACAAGACAGAATTCTCTATATTCCGTCTTCATGCTTCTCTGACCAAGTTGTAGGTTTACTGAGCTTTCCTTATAAAAACAATCCTTCCTTATTTGGAAATGAATTTAAAGCAGTGATTTAAAGAATTACAGAGGACAGACCCACAGGAATACTGAAAAGGTTACCCAGGCTATTCCCCCAATCCCAACAGAGGACCATATCTCTTCAACTATTCATGAAAGAACTTGTTTAAGCTATTCTGAGAATTTCCAGGAGTGAATACTGCTGCACTTGTATTTAGACACTATTTTTTATTATTATTATTTGCACAGTTTAGTTCGTACATGGATTTCTATATAAATTCTAGCTCCAAAGAGTGAATCAAATCTAAGTCCATTACTATTGCGGGGGGTGTATGCATTAAGCCAATGTACAAAATACACAAGACACTGACAAAACAAATTTGAATTCTCTTTGTCTGCACTTTCCAATCTGAAAAGATTCCAGACTATACAATGCAAAACACACACAAAGTTGGAAAGTATCCTAAGGGGAGAAATAATGAATAAAACAATTAGTTGCCTTTCCTATCTGACAAAACAAAGAAACATTCTGAGCAGTGGTTCTCAGAGCTAAAAAAAAAATAAAAATCATTCAGCTTTTCATTATACGTGTTAATTTATGCTTTACATATTTTAAAAAACAGTAAATTTGTAACTTGAAAACCTGCTATTACATCTTACTAGTAGTGTCACTCATGCAATACACAGAGAAGCACTGGTAGATCTAAGCACGAAGGATGGTGCATTTACAGTTACCACCAACACTTGCTAGTTTATCATGGGATGGTGCTGCACTGAATAATTTTTTCTTCCTAACCACAGACAGCAATCTCCTTCCCAGCAACAGCTCTGACCTCCAGGACATCATCCCATCATTGGGAGCAAAGTCTTACAGCATTTGGCTCTGTCACCTTACAAGAACATCCAACCCTTTGAAGTATATATCGGTTCATTAAACCAGTTGCACCCAGCTAAGGACCAAATGCAAATCTCCTTATATAGAGTTTAGTAGAGCAGAGCAAAGTCAACCCCTCCAGGGCTCAGGAACTGGAAACCATCAGGAAGTTTCTGGGACACCATTACCCTAAACCTTCTAAATCCACAGAAAATATTTCTTCCAACTGTGCCATATGTTGAATCAGTTCTGAAGCCAGTTGCTCATTCTGCAACACCATTAAACAAAAGAGAAGAGGAGGGAAGAAAAGCCTTAATGCTCTAGCAGCTGACTTTAAGATCAGATGCCAATAAAAACAGTCAGACTAGACAGGATTTCAGTCTGGTGGTTGTATTTAGTCACAATTGCATCATTGAGACAGTATTCAATGATGCTTTTGACACTTGAAAAGACAGCTCTTTCAGCTTTCTTCCTTCTCATCAAAAAGTCTTAATTCACACTCCAGGATATATTTTAGTCTGTTCCAGACAAATGAAGAGGAGAAGTTAGCTGGTTTCCAGTTTCAGATGCAGAAAGCATTCCTGCACTGAATAAGCAGGATGAAAAATAAAAATAAAATAGAAAACAAGGTGGAAAATAATATTGTCAACAACGTATTCTCCTCCAAATAGAAAGCATTTTGACTCTGTCAAAGAAATTATAGATCAGTTGCCTACCACCACATGGAAACTTTATAAAGATACATTCAGCTATAGCAAAATGCATAAAATTATTCGTATTTTGAAAACTGTGTTATCTGGATTTTCTTATGAGGCAGATAAATATAGCACACCATAATTACCAACTAATAGAGGTGGAGAACAGAGGTTATACTATCACAGATGAGAAACAGGTTTGCTTTGCAAAGAAGCCTCAACTTGTCCTAGGCAAGCAAACCAGCCAGAGAGAAACTCATTACATATTACTTGCTACTCTTTAGAGAGCTTCAACCCCATATATTCCCTTTATACCTAGAGGATCACTCTATAAAGCTGTAAGACTGCAAAACGAATAGTTGGTTGAGAAATGTCAGCTTATTAATCATGTACATATGGCCCTTTCTGGAAAAGAAACTTTCACCTACAAGCAAACTGATGTTTATGTTTCTCTGCTCCAGCTAAGTTCAGCCCATACAACAGATCATTGCAAGTTTTGAAAAAAAAATAAAAATAAAAATTAGAGTCTTCACATGTAAGAGAGATTGGTGACTTCCATACTTGATAAAAGTCAGTGAAGAATAAAATTTTACTACTATAAATGGAAGTAAAAAACACCTTTATTAAAAAAAAAAAAAAAAAACAAACAAAAAAACACAACCAAAACACACCAAAAAAAAACCCCACAACAAACCACGGTCCAAAATATTCAAAACAAAAACCCAAGTCTCCAAAGCACTTCTTTCAACAATAAATAGTTTATTTGAGCTTTTCAAAAGCTGATCCTTGACCTTGAAGCTGTTTACACATATTGTCCTCTTATTACCTCCCTGCTACCTGCCCACAGTATCATGTTGGCTAACACCCTGTATATTGCACAGAGGGATATAGCCCATGAAACAAGAGACAGCTTTGCAGGCACCCAAATATGTTTTTGTGGTCACCACCATCCTTACTCTCATGAATCAGTCTGCAGCCTTTTATACTAAGACTGAAGAAACAATTATTGTATGTACCATAATTACAGAGTTGATCCTCAACATAGTAGCTATCAGTGGTGTCCAGCAAACCTAAGAGCAGAGACAGTTTCTTCTCTTCCTTCCTTGAACACCCTATAGGTATCCACATAATCCTTCCCTATCTCAATTAATCATGCAAGATAACTGGGAGAGGTGCTGCAGGCTGGGTTACCAACAGCCTGAGGATGACAGCCAGTGCCCTCGTTCTCCATACATACAACCACTGACACTAACAGCAAGCCAGAACACACCTTCAGGAAAATAGCTCTTGGAGAGGAGCAGATGGCTTGAAATGAATCCAAGCAAGGCTGAAGTGAATGAATCCAAGCACAGCCAAAATGCAGGATGAGAAGAAGGATTTCTTTAAACAGCTCATGGAAACATCATCTCCCCCTCTGTGGAAAAGCACACTGCCCACATTTGTCAAAGCTGTGCCTTGGGTCTGACACCTTGCAAAGTCTGGCTGGTTAGGTGGCATCAGCAATCCATGAATTTGTCACCTCTGGGCAAGATTATAATAACTCAACATTTTTTGAAGCTCAGTGTGGGAACTGTACACCAGCTCCAGCTGGTTGGGAATGGGGAACAACTGCGTTTTCTATAGCTTATGTTGCCAAAGGCATATCTGGTTTGTGCTCAAGTCTTTCCCATAGCTCCCAGTCAGCATCTGATGCCAACTTAAGGTCCCAGTCCTATTTTTCAAAGCAATTAGTGTCTCAAGACCAAACCACATCAAAGTCTGAATTTTCATCCAGGAACCCCCATGGCAACTGTGCTCCTTTGAGACATCTTAAAGCTAAGAACAAAACATCTAGGAGAGCTATGAAGAAAATAGGCCCCCTTCATGGATAGATATGGAATATTTTTCTAGTGGAGATCAGACAAATGCAGGTTCTGGTACACTTCAGATATCCTTTCTTTAAGGTGGATTTACTTCTTATCTTGGATGCACAACTCAGGTAACAGTTCCATTCTAAAACTCTTGCCAACTTCCTCATCATATCAACAGTTACTAGTTTCTACTCCCTTTGGGAAGAACTGGAAGAGTCTCAGCAAAGTCCATTAGACAGTAAACGCTGCCACTGAACTTGCCCACATTGTGCAGACAATCCAGCAGTTTAAAGCCCTTAGAGAAAGGATGGAAAAGTAAAAGAATTTTACTTTTTTTTGCTGAACGTAATTTAGTCTGTGCTTCGGTCCATACTTGCCTTTTTTTTTTTTTTATCACCCACCTTATCCAAGAGGAAGTTAAAAATTATTTTTATTTAGTATACACCTACCTTCTCACACCTGGAGGTTTTACAACTTCTTTGATGTGAACTTTTTTTTTCATTCCTCATTAATTACAAGTAGTTTTGGGAAGCTTGTTATTTACTCCTCCTCCAGCTCAGCCACCTTGACAAGTGCCCAGGGCAATGATACCCTACCTACCATACTGGTTTGCAGGAAGACCGATTTGTCTCTAGTATAAAGTAGTGGAAGTGCCAAGTTTCTTTGCATCAGAAGAAGTTTAGTTTTCCAGATCCCCATATTTTTAAGAATTACAAAGGGAGAGTCTTTTGCAGATGGGCCATTAAGCCATCTTTAAAATGTAGTTTCTTCAGGAACTGCATTTTTTCACAAGGCTTCTTTCACTCATCTCAACCATTCTCCTACTTTGTTCCCTTTCCCAGAACATTCCTCTCCCACTGGACTTTCTCAGCATCAAGTTCTCCTAGCAGTAGATGCAATGATCTTGCTTTTCTTACCAACATCTGCAACATCAGCTGTTAAAAGCACACAGAGTAAGTAGCACAGGCAACCCCTCACATCCATCATATTCTGCCCTTACACAGACAAGATTAAAGAGCTTTCAGTAATTAAAGATGGACAGATGTCACTGAAAGGTAGAGGGTAGCTGGGGATAGTGAGTTTATCCAAGTGACATATCTATGATTCTCTTGTCTCTTCTGACCCCTTGTTCTGAAGGCTACTGTTTGTAAATCAAGATTAATGAGTATAACAGCACTTAAGTGCACCTGATCATAAATCTGGGAGAGTTAGTACACTCTCTGACAAGATTAATATATTTTATATCTGACACTGCCTGTGTAATGCTCTGCCTTCAATTTATTACCATCTCAGACATGGAAGTGAAGCATGGATTTACTTGCAGTGCAACTTTTTGCAGACCTTTACAACTCTACATCCATTTTTACCCCTCTTGAGGTTATTGTCACTAGGAAAAAAAAACAACTTCTCTTTTTTTTTTAATTATTTTTTTTTATCCAGTATACTTATACATAAAAAACACACTGGCAAAAAATCACCAAAGCGTGATGTTAGTTAGATCATGAGGACAACAGGCTGGGAATTCTTTAAGGAATCCTATCAGAAGATGCTGTTTCACCTAAATGTGAACAACAATAACCAAGGGCTTCTTTAAATTTAAAGAGTCTGAACTCAAGCTGCAGTAATTGCAATTTACTGAAAAGCATTTTTTTCAATTGAACCAGTTCCTTCCCCTGAATTTCCCCAGCTGATGAATGGAAATTGTTGCTATTTTCATTTTCTGCCTTAATTTGAAACAAAAATATTTTTGAAATCTTGAATTTCTCATAGATTAGAAAAACAATCCCCACTGATCTGGACCACACAAACTCTATAAGAAATTGTAAAGTACTTGGAGAAATTTCTTTTTTAGATCTTTGGCTATTCATAATTTCTTGACCATGGCCAGGGAACCACTGATAGTTTCTCAAGTTGTCTCCTTATGAGCTAAACCCACCTGAGATCTGCACGAGACACCACAGAGAAAATTCTTGTGGCAATGGCTGCACCTGTGACATTGACAATATAGTGTAACACTTAATGAATTAAGGTTGTACAATCCAACAGATCCCTTGTAGCTGAAGCAGCATGGAGCATGGACAAATGGGATTCAATCCTGTTGAAGGAACTCTCTTCACCATTTTCTTCTCCTGGTGGAGCTGTCCCTGTCTTACTTCTGTGGCCCCAGTGAGCCCCTCCAGGCATGAGGGCTGGTAACACATCTCTTCCTGTGACCTGTCCCTCCTTCCAACACTGTACTTTCATAAACATATGACAGACAAATCTGTCCCCTTCTGGATCCAAATCAGAGCTAGAGAGTAATCAGCAGAGGCCCCTGTTTTATCCCTCTGGAGAGCAACATATGGTCATAAATCATCCATCTTTCAAAATACTTCTCTAATTCATGTCATAACTCTGGTGGCTTCCAGGCTGACATACACCATGTGCATGTACATGACAGAAGCTAATTTCACCACCCAAATTTCTCTCCCAAGACCTGCCATGCTCAAACGCTTTGATCCTCTGCTACACTCCCATCCATGCTCCCACCAGCTCCTTCCTCTGCCACGGCATTTCCTAAAGTCGGCACCCTACCAAAAGTTTGCTTCTCATTATATTTCTTGCTCTTCAGTGCCACTGTCACCTCCTCCCACCACACCATATGTTTCTCATCTCTTCCCTGCTGAGTAGTCTCTGGTCTCTGAAATCTGACAGCTGAAATGACCTCTCCCACCTTGGCCCCCAGTTTTGGCTCAGCAGAAGTCAGTGACTGTAGTTGGCATGCTCTGCTCTCCTCAGGAACCAGATCCACACCTGCAAATAAGGATAAAAGTACATCCTCATTCAAACCTTGATCTATTCCATCTCCTGATGCTGTGGGCTTGTGGGGACACAGAGGTCTCCTAATTTGTTTGGTGTTGGAGCACTTAAGCTATGCCTCACATGTGACTGAGGTGGCTAGGTGTTTTCACAACACAGGTAGCTGAACCTGCCCCCACATTGCTACTGACTAGCCATTTCAAAAACCTTTTTGTCACAAAAACTTCTAACGTGGCAAAAACTCTCTAAGAGGCTCTTGAGATGCAAGGTCAGAATCTTCCCCACAAACAAAACAGTGACTCCCTGTTCGTGCTCCAGCTCTACAGCCAGGACTAATACAAAGCAAAGTCAAGTTTTCTAATCTTCTGCAGTATAAAACACCCAGCAATCAGAGGCTTATTAGCAGATAATGATTTACTTTCTACCCACCAGCTATTTGCAAAGATCATCCACTCTCCCTGTCTGAAGTACCGTCAGGGTTTCTCCATAAGTCTACTCCATTTATCATTAGAAGGATTTACACTGTAAACAGGACAGCTGCATTACTAAGTCTAATTATACCCTGAGAAGACAAAGCACCGTGCGCCTACACATTGCACTGGAATTAGAAGTCCAGGTAGAACAGAAGAGAGGCTTTTAATTAAACAATGTCAGTTACCTTTCACAGAAAGCCTACGATTTAATTTAAGCGCACACACAGGAAGAACAGTAGGTCAAGCACCTTCCCCATCTTGCAAACTTCAGGCCTAGTGATTGCCAAACACAACACAATCATTTCTGCCCACCTGCTTCACATTTCTGTTTAGAAGTACTTCATCCTTTCCTTGGCTTTCTTTCCTTTAATTAGGAGTAAGAAAAAAGGTTGTAGTGGCTTCATAACATGTCAGATTTAATCTGCATAAGACCCCAGCACATGTTGGGGGGCTGTGTGGAAGGAGTCTTTAATAAAGGATTACAGGAGGCACCTGCTGTGGTTGAAATATTGTGAAGCTTTTCTGAGCTCTGGGAGGGCTGCGTTAGGTCAGGTTTGACTTAAACATTTATTACTTATCAACCTTTGGTGTTGGGATGGAGTCTGAAGCACAGTGACGATGCCAGCTGATTTAAATTGCCAAAAAAGTGATCAGGTTGTTTGCACAAAACCAGAGAAGTGTTTGTCTTAGTGGCTATTTCAAAGATGGGCAGAATTCCTTGGCCCCAGATAACGTTTTTTTGTTGTTGTTCCCAAATGTCATCAGATAATGACTTTTATGCCAACAAGTTAATTGCAAAAGCAAAGCAATGCAAATATCTACTAAACTACAGTCACGTATTTTCTACAGTTGCTTCAAATTTCGTGGAATGAACAGAGTGTTTTGTGAAGGAAATTTGCAGATGCCTTGGAAAACAAATGCAGTTTCTGAGTGTAACCATCACCCAGCCAAATGACCTGCCAGTTTGTCCCCTTTGCTTGGACCACTTGTGATGCTCATTGCTTAAATCTTTTACAAGATGTGGGACTTGGTGGTCAATTGGTTTCTCCATCTAAAGGAGTTCACCCCAAAGCACAGAATATACCTTTGCCATCTGGTGTAGCACTGGGACAGACACTCCCATTCCAACCAGCTGAAGCAGCTCCACATTGCACAGACAGGCCCAGGATTACTGGGGCAAATGGAGAACCACTTGCACACTCTCCCATGGGCTTAAGCCTCCTGCTCATAGTTTTGTTCCATTTTCTGCTTTTGAGGTTCTGCTAAATAAGAAAAGCTCACCATGGACCATTATTGGCACATGCAGCTATACTGCCTGGTTCAGCAGCTCTTGCAAACACTGAGCAGCAGCCAGCAAAAGAGCAGTTACACAAACCACTTCACCTGCATATTCTCAGCAGCAGGGCTGCAGAACTGGACCTTGCATCAGTCCAAGTGTGTCTAGGAAACAACTGCCTTTGGAGTGTTAGATGTTTCCTTTTGAATAAATTGCTTGTCAGTTCATTGCTCACAGCTGCCAGTGTGCACCAGACTATTTACTGCATCCAAGCCATTTCCATTCTAATTGTACACAATAGAAGAGAAGAGAAAGACATAGGGAAAATCCACAGAGCAGTGACAAGTGTTAATAGGGCTGCTATCCTGCCTTAAAGCAATTCTATTAACACATTACACGGCAGCTGAGGGTAATTATTTCCAAGGGAAATGGTTTTTGCGACCATGACCCATGGTAGTCTCTCATAATAGCGATTAAATTCACATGTGACTAATATACATAAGACATTAACTGAAGTTTCAGGATTTATTAAGATTTGCAGAGACATCAGCAAGGCCACAGAAGACAGTCTCCTTGGGCTGCAGAAACCAAAAAGAAAGTAAGAAAAGTTTGTGTTGGCCTATAAAGCTAAATAAATGAATTTCACATTTTCAGTAGTATGGTTTATGGTAGCAGCTCTGCAAATCTAGCATTTTATTTAGTAAAGAAGTGAAAATAAAAGGGATGTTGCCCATAATCTGTAATAAAACATTGTATTTTTCTTTCTGTTAACACAAGATCAATCTACCACTGAATATCCAGTTAATTTAGAAATATGGGGAGAGGAGATTAAGAAAATAAGAAACATTTAGATTCATTGCTGCTCACCTGGTATTTTTTGTCACTATTGCAACCTGATGTCAGCGCAGTGTTGTGCATTCAGTACTTTCCTGCCATGCAATAAGCAAAGTACTGGTAAATACAGAATGCTTGTTGTTCTTTTGCAGCATCCAACTGGCTATGCCAGTGCTGGAGATTAATTAAAGCCAGTGGCTGATCACTCTGCCGTTGGAAAATATCCACCTCTGTCTCCCTCTTGACACCAGGCTCACCATTATATGCCAGTCTGCCTGCCTTCAGCATGTATATACCACTGATCCAAATCAGTCCCAGCAGGGACTATAAACGAGGCAAACAGCAAAAGTGATAATGCAACTTATGCCGTGCCACGCACACTGCAGCATTGGAACATAAAAGCCTTTCCAGCTTCATAAAATGCAGCCCTGTTATGGATTTCCAGGGTGACTTGATGTGATCTCTACAGTCACAGATAAACAAGAGGAGCACCAGTGAGCTAACAGCTTCCCCTACACTGTCAGGATGGCTACATTGAGCTGCATCTGGGTGCAGGTGTGGAGCAGTTGGCAAACCTCAAGCCCATCCTTTATGGATGCCACACTGCAGCACCTGTCTGGAAGAACCAAACTGCGTTACTAAGAGCTTCCCCCAGTGCACAATACCATAAAAAGTGCTTGAAGAACAAAATACGCTATTTTGAAAGGAAAAACAGCTCTCATCTAATTCTGTCCATGCAACAGCACTGCAGGAGGATTTACTGAATATCTCTTCATTGCCTTTTGAATGTGTGTTTATACACAGTTTGGATATAAGAAAGGGAAGGAAAAGGGGAACAGAAGTGTGGAAAATTTAGATTTACATCGTGGGTTGAATGATTATATATGTAGTTTTTACTGTGCAGCCAAGTTTTCCACTGCATATCCTATAATGCTTCACAGTAGCTGCACACAGTCATTATTCAACACACAAGTTGGCAAAGGTTCTTACAATTTAAGTTACCTATTTACTACACAGCAGACTGAGAGTTGGTAGGCAGGAGGGCTACTGGAATCCAAACTAGGCAAACACCATGGTCTGGCTTCTCCCTTGGAGCTGTGCCCTGGGGACAGGATGTGGAACAGCCTCAGGTTCTTAGCTCTGGTTGTCATAAGCAATAGAGGAGAGAATAAGGCAGTGGTTTTCAGACATTGATTGAAAACCTTTGGGCTCCATCATTGATGCACAATTTCTGCTGATGAACATGCCCACTAGGATATCCACTGCATTTAAAAGACTATCTGCATTTATTCAACAATTTAATCATTTTTAGCATGTAATGGCCTGCAACTGGATTTTAAATACAATCTCCATTACAGGACTGTGATAAACAGCAGAACCAAATTCAGAATTTCTCACACGACCCTCTCCCCTAGTCTGCTACTTGTCCACTCCCTGAAATTAACCAAGAGCTGTTCTGCTTGATACAGATCAGGATATTTATGGACCTGAGAAAGAA
>JANHGL010004118.1:0-23162 GCA_024611195.1 Ceyx melanurus | reverse complement strand
GCCTTCTTTTGGGCCCGCTAGCTTGGGCAGTTCAGCTTCTTTTTTTTTTTTTTCTTTTTTTTTTTTTTTAATCTTTTTTTTTTTTTTATCTTAGATGAAGTTTGTCCTAGGTCTGACACTTTTTTTTCCCCTGTAAAGTGGTTATAATAGTTCTGGGAGAGAATCTGAACTGTGGAATGTACTGAATAGATAAATTTGTAAATTTTTTTTTTTTCTAATTTCAAAAGGGGTTAAAATAAAGGGTTTATTTTACTGCTCAGCTTGTTAATTGGATTATGTTGTAATCTAATTCTAGTATTTTTGCTCTTGATTCAACCAATTTAGGGAGTTTGGTTTTTTAAATCATATGTTTTTATTAAAAGTCAGCAGGGTAATAGATTTTTTTTTTCCTTCTGGATAGTGTTTTTATTTATAGGAGAAGCCATCATTAGGAAATGTTTTGTATTGTTTAGGTGTCTTGTCTCATCTTTTAGAAATCTAGCTTCAGTAGTCTTCTAGTATTAGTTTTGGTGCACACATTCTTTGGTAAATAGATTAATCTCTGGGTCCTGTGACTGTATTAATCTTGCTCTGCCACTTAGATTTGTTGAGGGATTTATAATAATTAAGATGCCTTTGTGCTTGGTCTCAAAACAGTTGCTGGTTTTCCTAGGATTCTGGTGGTGAAGTAAAAAATAGTGGAGACCAACATGTATATCAGTAAGAGATTATTTGATTACATTTGCTTTTCATGTTGCATAAAAAGCTTGTAAGTATTTAAATAGTTTTGAAGACTGATCTGAAGCAGAACCTTCTAAACCATATTAACTCTGGGATTATGTTGCTATGTTCATGTAGGAGATGTTAAAAGAAAAAAGCAGATTTCTTTAGAAAAGTGCAAGCAGTTTATTGCATCTTCTGATACTTCACAGTGGTTGCTGCTAACCTGTAAACTGCTACAAGGCTAAATCAAGGACTTTAATATAATGTTAAAATTTATTTCTACAATAACATGATTCTTGATTGATGTCTAGGACTTTGGACAGTCTCATGGTGTCACTTCTTGAAAAATTTTTACTTATCCAAAAGACTTGTTTGAATTAAGGATGAGGAAAAAGAAAATGGTAGACATAGTTGCCAGTCTACCTACAGCAATTGCCAGATTCATAAAGGAATAAAAAACCTCTGATCTTTGAGAAAGTGGAAATGGTGAAATGGGTTAAAAATGATGCTGAGGGCAAGAAGGCAGAGCAACGAATATGACAAGAACTTTGTCTGTCAGGAGTGCATGGGTCCTAAGAGTAGAAACAATGACCAAAAAAACCAAACCTAAAACCACTGTAGTTCTATCATTCACTGCAGATGAAAAATTTACAGTTTGACTACTGTTTTCTTGAACTGGACAATTTGACCAAGACTACTAACCATTAGCAGATTTGATAGAGTCCGGCAGATCAGCCACCCTTTGATATGTTGAACACTAGAAATAATAATCTGTCTTAAATATGAGGATGTTATTTTAAAGGAGAAAGGCTCAACCCTTCCAGGCTTCCCTGGATAGGGATAACGGTTGTATCCTGGTTTGGACAGTTATTATCTTAAATTTATCAATGTGAGACTAGAAGGTGTAAAAAGACAAGAATTTTTATATATATATATATATACACACACACATACACATGTATTTGTATAGAATGTAAACAGCAATGTGAAACAGTAATGTTAACAGTAAACCAGAACAATCCAAATTGTTGGTCACCCTTCCTTTCTGATGACCCGCAGAGGGACGTGAGGGAGCCGTTGGGAGAAAGAAGATGGTGGCAGTCAAACTTGAAATGGTGACCCAGCGGATTGGGAGGGGGGAAAGAGGTGGTGGCCATTTTGCCCCCTGGGCCCCCTCCACAGGGCACAGGAAAATGGGATTTAGGAAAAATGTCAGACAAACCCAACACAGCTAGCAGGGGTGCTCCAAAAATCACAGCAATGAGCTGGTTGGAGAGTTTACGCCAAGGAGAAGGATGGAGCTAGGTTCAGACCTGGTGCGATTCCCTCCAGAGGCTGCCTGTCAGGGGAGACAAAACCACTCCCCTTCCTCCTTCCTGTCCACGTCCCCCAGTGCACGAGAGCCTGGTGTCCCTTCCCCTCGATGCCGCGAGATCCTGCGCACGCAGGACTGATCCAGGAACATCCCGGCTCCATCGTGCTCCACACCCACCTGCTCCCGCTGCCGGCGGCCATTACCCTGCCATACCCCAGCCCACCCAGCCCAGCTCCGCCTGCTGCCTGTGAAAAGCCACTGCCCCCCCCACCCCTTCGCTGTGGGCAGGGAAAGGAAAACAAAAGGTTTTGAAAAAACTTGCTACCCCCCGACGGGTTGTTATCTGGATTATGTGTGTTTTGATAATCTTTCAAAGAGATGTTGAGTCCTGGTGGATGCTTTAGTTGAGATGCAACATTGTGCAGAGACAGGTGACATGCTTTGAGGAAAGCTTATGATGATGCAGGGATTGTCCGACTAACTCCTGAGTTATGCTTCTATACTTGGGAGCAGTGAATAGGATGCAGAGACACCTTGCATTTCCACAGAGCTAGTTTTGATTAATCTCCGTTGTTCATGAACTATGGATTTACCTTCTGCATCTCATTCTACAAGGGTTTGGTAGCTTATTTCACAATAGGAAAAGTGGTGTCTAAATGTACAGACACTTGTGGGTGTTGCCAGTTTCCTGACCTTAATGAGCCCTACCCAGAGGGATTGGACAGCAGAGAACAGAAACAGTAATTAGTTCTACTCATACCAGCAGAAGGCCAGTGGAGGTCAAAGCTAATAACAAGGCTGACAATCTCAGTTTCTCTTGCTGAACACCAAAGGCACTGTGTTCTTCTGCCTCACTCTCCAAGCCCTCTGATTTACCTCAGTTACCATGCCCAGTCTTTGCAGAAGTTCTCTGCTTTTAAGACACACTGTCACTAGTCATCCCTTTTCCGCTGTGCCCAAAGCTTAAGAGCACCACTGAATGCATTACCAGGCCTTTGGGGCATCTCTGAGAGAGATCACTCCTGCTTTCCATTGGAGTGCTATGAGGGGCATGATATTTCACTGCTGTGCTTTAGCTGAGCTCTTTTTGGAGTTGCTTTTAGTGTTAAAAGGGAGTCATAAGACTCAGTGGTAAATTACTAACTCAGGTGATAAGCAGTAATCTCCAACAAAGAATGTACCTAATTTTAATGTCCAGTTTGAAGCTGTTGTGAAGTACATGTTCAGTGTTTAAGAACAAATTTGCTTTATCAGTTGATAAGCAGTATCTTTGTATTCACTAAATTGATGACTGTCATATGCTTGGTCTGACTTAGCTTGCAAAACAATTGGTAAGCCTCTCTATATCAAGACATCTTAAAAGTTCATAAATAATGCTTACGTTCTAGTAAAAAAATACTCTTAGGAAATGAAAATATGTATTCCATTATACACAAGGAATTAAATAGTTATACCTATAGTTCTTTGCTTAGTTATGCTAAGCAAAGCATGTGACAGAGTGCTAGTCTGGAAGGCTATGCAGGCTGAATAACCTATTTACCTTTAATGTGGGTAGGATTAAGATTCTGAGGGATTGCCTGCTGCTGTCCTCCAGACAGGTTTTTTTTTTGTGTGTCAGTGGTTCCTTTCTCCATCTCACAGCACTTGCTGTTCCTTTGACAGTTGCACCACCTGCTGACTTCTGAATGTCCAGCTTTGTTGGGACTGGTGTGGGAAAGAAACTAGGGTAACAAATGGTGGTGGATTCTTGAACTTCAGTAAATAAAAAAAATCAGATGTGATGTGACATCCAGATGTTTCAGTAGCAGTTACTATAAATTAAACTCTAGTTCAAGTAAGCAGTTTGAAGGTCAGCTGTAAAAAGTCACTGCTGTTGAGTTGCCTTTGCGCTCTTAACTGTGAAGTGCTGGGACACAAATTACTGGCAGTATCTCCTTATAGTTGATAAAGTTATTGAACAAAAAATACAGAGACATCCAAGTCAGGAAACCTAGTTTTCTTGGACTTGGACAGTTAAAAGGGCATTGGCCCTTAAAGCATTAGTGTGAGTCAGAGAAGGGGTTGACTTTGGCAAGTGAGCTTGGCTCTCGGAGGAATCAGAGGCTCTCCCAATGCCCTAGAGAAAGTCTAACCCATTAAGCAGTAGAAGGCTGTTAGTTAGGTTTTTCCATCTTGTTTTATGGTGCTGAGAGCTGCATTTAGGTTGCAGGGTGGTAACCAGAGAGGGGCTATGCATCACCACAGTCATAACCCTATAGATGCTTTACCCCTATGGGTGTTTACCCATTTGAAGAGTGTCAGAATCTTCTCAAGTTGGTTCAGAGTGGTGTCCCCAGTAAGCCCAAATGAGATAAGGAAAGTGATTAATCCCCAAGTGATATTGTAAAAAACAAAACAAACAAAAAACAGCAAAAAAAAATCCCACACATAAAATTCAGGTGCTTTTCAGGACATAGGAAAGAAAAAAAAAACCCAAACCAACAAGCTAATACCATGCAACCCCAAATACCACCATACAACCCCAAAAGATAAACATTTGTAGTCATTATGTGCAGCCTCTGCTTCAGGAAATACCTGAAGTAACAAATTCAGGCTTGGAGATTATTCTGTGGAAAATACTTCAGTATTTTTCTAATGTTTGTTTCCATTGCACTGAGGAATAATCCCAGCTCTGGGTGGATGTCACTACCAGCAGCTTTTGAGATTAATTTTTGTTTGAGGATTGATCTGACATGTAAATACATACTTCAGTATGATCATTTGCTTGATAGTCTAGAAATACTTTTAATGTGACCTACTGTTGATGCTTCAAGTAAACTTAGTATCTGCTGGAAAAAAATGCTCAGAAATATGCTGCTGTAAATTCAAGTGCTCCAAAAAACGGAATGAATGTGATTATTTGATCTCGTCTTCTAAAACACAATATCAGATGACAAAACTTTTGTTTAAAGTTTAATCTGAACTAAGAGGAATTGTATGTTTGAATGTTGAGAATATGGTATCTGTCAATCTTAGAGCTTTCTTTAAACACATGAGTATAAAAGATATGTATGAGGGTATAAATCTTTGAAATTAGTGTGATATAATCTTTTATCCTCCTTCCTCATGCTTTTATTGCATCTGCTTTTTTTTTTAAAAAAAATTTGTAGTTATAAAGAAACTGATCAACACAGTTTTTCTTAAATTAAAAAAAAAATTGTCCATATAAAAAAGGAATGGTGTGTTTTTACTTCACATATCTGCTGTTGTCTCAGTGGTTGGAAAGGTGAACTTCGTTTTTGTTTTGTTTGTTTTGTGTTTTGCTTTGGTTGGTTGTAAGCTGGCAATACAAAATAAATGGTTGTAGGCAAGCCACAGAAAATAACACTATTTTCTATTGATTATAGTACTACTGAGATAATTGTATTGCAAGTTGTGGCAGAGCACAGTTTCCAATGCAGTTCCTTTTGTTTCTAGATGTAGGTTGTCATGGCCAGTGAGCTGCATCATGAGGCTTCTCACCAGCTTTATCTCAGATAGGTGATGGCCATTTGCAACACATACCCTCTGGAAGGGGTGGAGTCTCCTCTGTCATTCGGTACTTCTGGAAAAAACCATTTTACAAAGTGGAGGTGGTCCTTACACTCTAGGTGATTCTGGAAATGAGTATGTTGTGGGCTGGGTTGAGATTGAATTGTGCTTGGAACTGATTTTTCTCAAGCTGAGTGTGTGATTTTTGTTTTGGGGTTGGTTTTGGATTTGTTGTTTTGGCTTGGCAAGGGAAAATTGCAACAGGCAGAGGGTGGAGTGTGATGACATTCAGCACTCGGGACAGTGAGTCCTGAGCTTTGTTGCTTGGCTTTTTAGTCCCAATAGCACAAGAAGGCCTATTCTGAGATCTTGTTTAAACAGTAAGGTAAAATGTATGTCTGAGAGGTTAGGTGAAACATGAGCAGTTGGGTTCATTACAGCTTCAGATGCAGACAAATCAGACTGTGCACAGGTGGCTGACTGGGTTAGCCCTTCATCAGCTGAAGAACATTCCTGTTTTTGCCTGTTAATAAATTTACAAAGCTTGTTTGCAGTGGGAAGCTTAAAATGTTCACATGAGCACTTATCACAGATCAGCTGATAAAATAGAGCTCCCTGGTTGCTCTTCCTGATATAATTTTCTAGACTGAGGTCCTTTAAAATACTTCTACTGTCACAGTGTCATGAGAACTAGATGCTACTTTTTGTCTGTTTGCCTCAGGACACTTGTATAGCATTTAATGTTCCCTGTTTGTTTCTTTGGATTTTTTAAAAAACAAATTTTGTCAGTTAAAAGCTGCCAGTCATTGTAGTCCTCCGTGTTTGGATAAACCTTATATGAAACTTATCTCTGCTATAAGGAGTTGTTTAAAATTAAGTCCCACTGTATATAGTCGCTAGTGCAGGACTGCTTTTCATTTATTAGGGTATTGAGTCTTATTCCATATAGCTAATGGAAAACATGGAACATAACAGTTCAAAACAGTTCAAGAACCTGGTTGTCATTACCTAAAAAAATCAAACCAAAACAAAACAAAAAAAAACCCCAAGCAAACAAAAAACTCCTAAGAACTGGCCTGTCTCCACAGCAAAAGATGTGAATGTTTGTGCAATTAATGTGAAAATGGATAGAACAGATTTAATGCAAGTTTACAACTGTTACCTATAAGAATTGAGAAGGTGCAAAAGGCAGTTATATATTAAGTGAATACTTAAGTGCCTTTTATAATTATGGCCTGTGCTGTTAGTAGTAGAAATCTTTTGTAGTGAAACAATTTTGTTTGTCTTTGGACACGTGAACAACGTTTGGATTTTTGAATACAGAAGTTAAGCTGTTGTGTTAAGTATTTAATTGTCTGACTTCTGAGAGTCAGAAATGCTGAAGTGTGGCAATACCCTGTAATTTCCTAGGGTCATTAGTTTGTTACTGACTTATGCGAGATGACAGGCTTTAATTTCCCATCTATCTTTCCCACATTTAACCCCATTTCATGGAATTAAATTAATGTCTTTTTTTTTTTTTTTTTTTCCCCCCTCTTTGTTCTGCTAAAAGCTTTATGAGCATCAGGATATGTTGAATCAATTGTACTCAGCTTGAGCTGGTGTCCTGGTTTGAGAACTAATTCTGTTCAGTGATTTTACTTTCCAGCTCAGTTCTAACTAACTGTACTGTCTGAAATCACCAGCCTATTCTCATAGGCAGTGGCTGCTGCTGGCAGTGAGAACACCCCATGTTTAGAGTTAGTACCAAGGATGGGTGTGCAGACCAAAGCCACTGCCGAGGCTTGTGCACCACCTTGAGGAGTGTAGAAAGTGAAAGGCTGCATGTGCAGGGAGGAGTGGATGGGACAGGTGACCCCAAACCAACCAACATTGTGTATTCCATCCCACATACATGATACCGGGTATAAATCTGAGAGTCTGTTGGACTGCTTGGCTAGCTTTGCTCAGCTTGTCTTGGGTTCTGTTTTGGTTCCTTTCTCAGAAGGAAGACTCTGTTGACCCTGATCTGAGTGTTCCTGAATCCAGTACCAGAATCCAGCTCCTGCCTGCTGCAGGACTCTTCCAGTGCCTGCTGCACAGTATCAGTGGTGATGGTGACATAATTACTATCAGGGGAGTTGGGTTCTATATTGGTTTTGAACATATTTATATATGTTGTTATTATTTTCATTAAAGATGTTCTAGATTCCTTTTCTAGTCACCAAGTCCCTCTGTCCCTTATTCCCCTTCTTTTACCCTTTGGGGAGGGAGGGAGTTAACAAAGAGCATCTATTACAGATCTAAGGGGCTGCCCTGACCCTAAGCAGTGATAGATGGTGGTAAGTGTCATTGAACCTTCCAACTAATTTTCATTTATTTGATCACTTTCTGCTGGCAAGATTGGAAACCAAAACCTGTTTATACTATTACATGCAAATCTCTGAGGCACTAGATGGAAGTACAGGTATTTATCCACTTCCCATTAGAAAAAAAAAATAATTCTAAAATGCAAAAATACATGTGCAATGAAATTGTCTTTTGAGGAAAGACAATTTAAAAAAAAAAATCACAAAACAAGCAAAACATTTGAAAGACAGGAAAGCTGATCCCTTGGAACATCTTGTTACTCCACAAAAAGTAACTCTTGTTACTTCTGCTGTGGTGTTTCTCCAGCCTCTGACTTTGAGTTCCTACAGTAATGCAGCTCAAGTCTTTGGAGAAGCATATTTTTGTTCTATATTGTTAAGAGCTCTCACAGAATGTTATGGATTGGAAGGGACCTAGAAAGATCATCTAGTCCAACCCCCCTGCCAGAGCAGGATCACCTAGACCAAGTCACCCAGGAACAGATCCAGGTGGGTCTGGAATGTCTCCTGACATGGATACTCGACTACCTCCCTGGGCAGCCCCTGCCAGGCTCTGGCACCCTCACTGGCAACAAGTTTTTCCTTGTGTTGACCCTAAACCTCTTGTGCTCCAATTTATTCACATTGCCTCTTGTCTTAACATTGGATGACACTGAGCAGAGTCTGGCTCCATCCTCCCTACACTCACCCTTAACATATTGATGGACACTGATGAGGTCCCCCCTCAGTCTCCTCCAGGCTAAAGAGCCCCAGCTCTCTCAGCCTCTCCTCAGCAGGGAGATGCTCCACTCCCTTCAGCATCTTGGTAGCCCTGCACTGGAGTTTCTCCAGTAGTTCTCTGTCTTTCCTGAACTGGTGCCCAAAACTGGACTCAGTAAAGACAAACCAGGAAAATGGGATTTATCCATTTTCTTTATGAGGTTTGGGAGTTTTTTCCTGAATAGCTTTGTTTTTCCTGAATAGCTTCATGTTTGGGAACATCAGTTCCAGATTAAGATTGCCTGCTCCTCCTGTTTCTAATCCAATGTAAAAATTTTACCCATAACCCACAACAAATGTCCCCACCCTCCCCACAGCAGAGCTAAAATAAAAACTTTTATGTGTCAACAAGACTTAAGGTCAATGCAATTTCCACATTGCTTTCCCACTTGCTGGCTGAAGCAGAGGAAGTGAAGGCTTGGGTTGGCTTGATGGCCTGTAAACTGCCCTTCTGATGAAGACTTGACTCCCAACTGTAGTCATGCCTGATTGCTGTGGAGTAATGTTTTGTCATGAATGTTAATTGAGACAAATTCATACAGGTGATGGTAAAATTTTTCAAATCTTTAGTGGCCACTAACACATTTGGCTGAAGTTCAGATAACTAATTTGGCATTTGGTGGCTCTAACAGACCTTTAAATGCAAAAATTGCCTTTAAATCCCAGTTACCTGTTTGAGGAAAGAGTAAGAAGGTATTTCTTTTTAGAAATTGCTGCACTTCACATTGTCTCATCATTGCCCTGAAGAGTTGCAGTTTCCAGGTAAGCCAAGACACTGCCTCAAACAGGCAGTTTATGTAAAGGCAGAGTAGGCTGTTGGGTGGCAAACTGGCAGATCAGTTGTCTTCCTGTCCCTGTACTTGGCTTTGCTTCCCACCTGTCTCCAACACTACTTGTTCTTGCTTCCCAACTCTTTCTACATTTTTCCTGTAAAAAAAAAAAATTAAAAAAAAAAAAAAAAGATAATGTGGTGTGATGGATGGATACTTATAAAAAAAAACCCTTTGGAATCTGTCATTAATGTTGAGTTTCCAGGCTTGCAGCTTGTCTTGCAGCTGATGGTGCTGCTCTGTGGGAAGAGGAGGGCTAGGTTGGGCTGGATGGTGACTGGATAGGTCTGTCTTGCTCTTGGAAGAAAAACAGGAATCACACAGGAGCAGAGAAGGGCAAATGAGATCTGAAATTGTTGACAAACAGGGTAGGAACTTATTCAGCCCAGTTGTGAGAACATTTTAAAACACAGTATCATCTGATTTTGAAGGTTTTCTGTTTGAAGAATCAGACCAGAACAAAAAATGTCAAGTTTGGCTATAGGAACTTCTAATTGATTGTTACTCAAAACCGATAGACAAAACTTTGCACCTCAGCTTATGCTTACTATTAAAAGTTTTATTCTGTGCTCAGAATCATAAATCAGCGCTAGAGGTAAAAGAGAAAATATAGATGCTTAGTGTAATTACCTGAGTGGCTGAGAGTCAAATGATTTCAAGTGCTGGATGCGAGAAAGGAAAAAGACAGGACCCTGCAGCTACAGGGAGGGAGAGGCAAGGCTGCAGCAGTCTGGGAATGGATTGTGTTTTCATTGCTCACTAAGAAAAAAATCTTGGCATTGATGCTTTTCTTAGTATATAGTGATTTTGGGAAAAAAAACCCCAAACATTAAAATACTTGAAAAGGGAGGTTCTGCTTTGAGATAAAGTAACTGTTTAGTCAACCATATAGAAACAACATATGCCTCCCTTCCTACCAGTGGTTTCATGGTACACGCATTGAAGACTTTGAGGTCCCACTTTCTCCATGCCGTGAGCTGTTGCCTCTGTGTCCATGACACTGGACCTCATGGATCTTGTGATTCCAACAGAGAGGCTTGAAGTTTGGTCCCTGCGAGCAGGTGCTTATCATGGGGCCAGGGAGGTGGTGGGACCACAGCAGGGGGGGATGAGGTGCAGCCTCTTGTTTTCATAGTAGTAAAACCTGGGCTTAGGGTGGGGTCTGGAGTTGCCAGGTGTGATGGGAAGAGGGTGTGCCTACCCACAGTCCTCCTTTGCTCAGAACTTGGTGCTACTGGTGGTTGCCTGAATGCAAACTAAGTATGGATCATTTTGAAGATCAGCCTCTGTTGTACGATCAACATGCAGATCTTTTGGGGCTTAAGATGAATATTAGATACTTTGAAAAGATAGGTTGGTTTGGTTTTTTTCCATCCTCTGAGAGAGTAAATTAAGAAATTAGCTTGTACTTTTACCCTTTAATTTAAAATGAACCAACTGTTGTAAGATGAAAGCTGCCCTCTGTTTGTCACTTCACAGACATTAGTGAATTTCTCACAATGAGAGCAGTTAATTTTTTCCAGCTCAGCATTTTGCTTTTTCACTGAGAGTAGTTGAGCTGGGACTGTAGTTTCACACCTTAATGCAAACAAGGACTGAAACCAATCTATGATTTTTTTAGAGGTTTAACTTTTTAAGTCCAAAATAGAAATTTTTGCATCTCCATCACATTAGTGAATTCTTCATTAAGCTAGTATGAATTTGAGGCCAAAATGTATTGCTGAATGTGTTTGAAGCACTAATGCAATGGATAGAAATGGCTTGGCATAAACATGCAGTTTTTTACTAAAACGGAGAGCAGAGGTAAGGTTGCAGACGGATGTGTTTCTACAGATCCAGCTGAGCTGTGTTAAAACTTGAGTTTCTCTGTTTTGCTTCAAAGTCCAGTAAGATCTTAAAACTGAGCTGGCTGACACCGTGGAAGCAAATTAATGTCATAGAATGTTTTAGGTTGGAAGACACCTTAAAGATCATTTAGCTTCAAACCCTCTGCTATGGGCAGGGACACCTCCCACTAGGTCAGGTGGCTCAAAGCCCCATCCAGCCTGGCCTTGAACCTTCTAAGACTGGGGCATCCTTAGCCTCTTTAGACAATCTGTTTCAGTGAATCTAATCTAAATCTATCCTCTTTCAATTTAAAACAGTGACACCTCATCCTGTCACTACGTGCCCTTGTAAAAAGTCTCCAGCTTTATTGTAGATTCCCTTTAGGTACTGAGAGGCTGCTATAAGGTCTTCCTGAAGTCTTCTCTTCTCCAGGCTCAACAACCCCAGCTCTTTCAGCTTGTCTTTGTAGCAGAGCTACTCCAGCCTTCTGATCATATTCAAAGTCTGGACTCTTCTGTACCCCCTCCAACAGCTCCATGTCTTCCTTGTGTTGGGGGTTTCAGAGCTGGATGAGTACTCCAGGTGAGGTCTCAGAAATCTTTCTCTTCAGGACAGTTCTCTACCCATACTCCACTTAGCCTGTATTTATGCTTGAGATGGTCCAACCCAGATGCAGGACCTTGCACTTGGCCTTGATTAACTTAATGAGGCTGGCCTGGCTCCACCTCTCAAGCCTGCTAAGGTCCCTCTGAATGGAGTCCTTTCCCTCCAGCATGTTGACTGCAGCATGCAGCTTGGTGGTGTTTGCAAGTTCATTGAGGGTGCACTTGATCCCACTGTGCATGTTGCCAAAAAAGATGTTAATCAGCACTGGTTGTGCTGTAACGCCGAATTAAAGAGATTTTGGTCTGTTTCATACACAGCAAACCAAGCACATGACTTTGGCCACCATACAGTTAAGCATAGACTAGATTTCAGTCTTCTAGCCTTTGTTTAAATAAAAATGTGCTTTAAAAACCGTCCTTATTTGTGCTTTGCATTTTTCCATTTTGGCCACAATCTCTGTAGAACTTGATTCTCGTAGCAATATCAGCTGAGCCTTTGCATGGGTTTTTGTTCAGTTCTGCTGGCTGGATAAAACTAGAAAACAATGTTGATTTTTCCTCAGTGCATTTTATAAGTAGTTCTTCTTGTAGCAGAATATTGAACCGGTTGCAGTTGTGATCTTAGCTTTGCTCCTCTTGGCTCTAATAAACTGCTAGAAAGTTCTATTTTAAAATCTAAAGGAAGAAACTGTGCAGAGGGATTTTCTTTGTGGTTTTACTGTCTCTGCCTGCCACCTTGTGGTAACTTGAGTATGTCTGTGCTATAAACATAACACCAAAAATGCGTGAGTGCTGCTGTCACCTCCATATTCTTTGGAATAGTTAGAGGCAGCCTTGAGGGACACTGTCAGAGTTGCAGTGCAGTGGGGTTGAGTTTAGCTGCTGATAGAAGGTTTTTGTTCAGCTCTCTGGCGTAAATCACATAGTCAGGCTGTGTCCTTCTTGAAAGACAAACTTCTTAAGAATTGTAAAGTTTTAGCTTTTTGGCAAGTATCTGGAATACAATATTTAAAGCCTTGAATAGCTTATGTGCCTAATTTTGGGTGTGTATTATTTTTGTGAAATGGCTTTTATTAAACATCTTTTCAAGCATTTGGAGTCTATGTGGGATTTTACAACACTTGGTAGAAATACTTCCGAAGGACTCTTGCATTCCATTAATGCGCTTTTAATTAAGAAGTTGAAATAGCTGTTCATTATAGATAATGAATATGTTTGCTAAGTAAGCAAAACATAGTATTTCCTGAGATAAATGGAAAACTGAGGTGATCTGATGACAATAACTTGATGTTCTGACTTTTAAATTTCATTTTCAAATTGTTTTCTTACTACTTCATACTACAGATTGGCTGGAAATGGGCATTGCTTAGTGACACTATAGTACAACATACTCAGCTCTTTTGACTCCACTGTAGTTTTCTTTGGTTTGCACTGTTATGAAGAATGTAATTGAAAGGAATGATGCTGGTTTTTACTTAAATTCCAGTGCCAAACTTTTGCTAGAGGTAGTTGTTTCCTCTTAGACGCCCTCTTAAAGAAATGGCTGCAGCACCACGCTTTACCAACAGAGAGAGATGTCTGATTTAACACTAGTGCTTGTCAACTGCAGTGTAGTAATGACTACTTGATTTGATAGGGCACTACTCTGTTTCTTGCTGCCTTTTTTTTCCCCAATAATAATAATAACAATAACAAATAATAATAAAGAAAACAAACAAAAAGACAAAACAAAACCAAACAAAAAAACTCCCACAAACACCTTTATTCTCTCAGTGATGAGATCTCTTCAGCTTTATCTTTCACGTGTCTTGCAGCCAGCAACCACAATGGGAACACAAAGTTTCATTTAGTGGTATTTTCCCTTTTTCTTACTCCTCCCAATTTTTTTAGTTCTCTTTAGATATCTCTTTTAAAAAACTTTCTAGATCATTCTTTTGCCTTTTTTAGTCAAGAGCACCCACCATATGCACTTATTGATGAGGGGACTGATGGGATGTTGTATTTACAAATATTTGACAAGTACGCTTAGATTTTGAAGAAGGATTATTTATTTTTAAAAAGTGTTCACTAAACTTACCTTGTCTGTTGCTTGTGAAACTGCTCAGAATGACTCCCTTCAGTGATTTACTGCATTCCCCCTGCTTTGAGTCACTTCAGCTGCATTTTTCTAGGAATGTAATTTTTTGGGTTTTATTGCTTTGTACATCTTCAGGATTGGTACCTAGGTTTGTGTTAACCAGCAGTTTTGGAAACCAGATGTTGATGAATTGCTTTTACTGTGCACTTCCACTTTTGGGTCTCTGGATCCCTGTAAGTCAGCATCCTTAATGGTTGCATGAACCAGATGCAGATGAAAGGCTTGCTGGAAATGAATTACAGTAGCACCTTCTGGCCAGGCTTTTTTTCCATGTAGTCGGCTACTATGGGCATCTGATTCTCAGCGGGCCACTCACAACTTTCCATGGCAGCTGGTGGCTTGTGCCACAGAGTCTGGCACATCTGGATGAGCAGCAGCAGCAGTGCCATGAGCACTGTTAGACGTGTGTCTTACCCCAACACTGGCACAAGGCCTCCCTGGAGCCTCTGTGCACCACCAGCATGAAGAGGTCACTAACTGAGGCAGATGTGTGCTGTCATTCATTTTCCTCTTCAAAGCCTTCTATTTGCAAGGCTTCTCCATCCCAAGCTATACATAATTACTATTGACCTTGATATGTCCCTTGGTCTTCACAGGAGGACCAAAGTCCTTAGAGAGCAAGGGAACAGAAGGACCAGAATAGACGTGAAATAACAGCACTTTGGCTTGTGCATT
Organism: Ceyx melanurus; assembly: GCA_024611195.1. NCBI lineage: Eukaryota > Metazoa > Chordata > Aves > Coraciiformes > Alcedinidae > Ceyx > Ceyx melanurus. Next base: position 8,454 of record JANHGL010004118.1, on the reverse strand, counting down.
TCTTCCCCTTTTCAGACCAAGTATTAGCTTTTTTTTTTCAGTGTGAGAAAAAGGCATTCATTTTGATACTGAGTGAAAGACACCTATTTAGTCTTAACCATTAAGTTTAACTCCTGGTGTCTTCTCTTGTTATATGGAGTGTGGCAGGGAAGGGAAGGGCAGGGCATAACAGTTGGCCTCTGACTTCTTAGGGTCTGAGGGTTAGAACCTTCCCCCCCCCCAATCAATCTGTTCACCCCTATGCCACAACAGAAGTTTCAGTCTTGGATATTGTTTTCATATCTTTATTAACATTGTTTTACAAGCTGGATATTGGAGGTATGTAATGGTTGACTATAACACTTCATCGTGAAACTAAGACTGTATTTATATTTTGTTATCTCATGCCAATGTTTTTCTGCTTGTGCCCACTTTTTTTCAGGTTTAAGCTTGTGGTTTGCCTTTCCTTTGAAGAGGGTACAGTTTTATGAATATTTTTGTACAATAGAAAAAATAAATATTTATAAACAATAAAAATATTTTGTTAGGATGCTTTGTACGTTTTTCTTTTCCTCTGAACACAAAAAGACCAATTTCTGCAAGCTTGCATTGCAAAAGAAATGAAGTTTTTTGGGTTCGTTGACATTGGGAAGGACAGTGATAGTTGCAAAGTAGATCACTGCAATTCTGGCCTGGGTTTTTTTCCTGGACGTTAACGACAACAAAAGCAGAAAATATTTCACTATTTGGACATGCTATAATTCTTCTCTGAGTCATGTTCTAACATACAACAGAATTATTCCTGCAACTTGCCTTTAACCTTTTGTAAATATTCTATTTAAGATATTCCCTCTGCCCCTCTTATGAAAGCTCTGGATACTTTGCACCAACAGTATTTTAACAGCTTGTACCAAACTGAGAATCCTAACAGTGTTTCTCTTACATTTGTAGGATTTGGAAATTGTGTATTCTTATTTACATGGAATGGAAGCCTTGTCTAATCTGAGAGAGCATCAGCTAAGGTATGGCACTTTATAATTAAAACACATATATGTTAATGCACTACCAAAGCATGGTAGTTATATGCTGTTCTTGCATACCCTACCTCAAACTGAAAAGCTGGCTATCACTGCATCTACTTCTTCCCTTCTTTGTCCTAACACTTTCTTCTGTGTGTGTATATTCCTATTTGTTCCTTCTGATTTCTAATATGGATGTTTGCTTTGTTTTGAAACTTTCAGACTAGATGTTAATGTTTTACATTCAGAGCACAAGTTCCAGTCCTGAATGACAGTCCATATAATAGTTAAAATTATTTAAGTAATATAATAATCATGACAGCAGTCTGTTATTCAGCCTCTGTTTCAATTTTCACTTGGTTACATGTGGAAGTTTTAGACAGATTACATACTACAAATGCAAATAATACTTAGTAAAAATTACTAATAAATATAATCTAAATTTTAAAATTAAAATACTCCATGAAGTAAATAAAGTAAAAACTTTCAGATGAGCTTCATATTGATTTTATAAAGGAGGAGACAAGTGTTTGTTTGATTTCTTAAAAAACGTTTCTGTTTTTCTCTTGTAAACATCTTACTGCAGAAGTTTCTGAAGGGTATTTCAATATTGATGTGAGTGAGCATGGCCAGCATACCTCCTGTATGCATTACAGGGAAAGAGAGTAAATTATTGTTCTTTTGCATCCTGGGGTTTGCCAACATTTGCCCCAAGTGAAGATGCCGAATCAATTTTTACTTCATTAATGCTGGTTAAGGTTCTAATTTCTGCCTTTTCCTTTTGTCATTCTGTCAGTATCCACATTCCCAAGCCTATATTCTGTAATTTTGGAAAAAGAAAAGGTAGAGTTTTCTTTCTCCCATATTTCTCAGACACCTTTTGAAATGTGACTGATGGCTTCAGAGGAGTCTCTGTAATTCTTTCCGCTTTTGAAGGAGGCAGTGATCACATTCAGTTCCAGTATTTTGTGGTATTTTATTCTATGCAAGACTTGAAGCACGTCCAGTTTTGCATAGCTAGAGTTAAGTGATGTTAGCTAGTTTACAAAGATCAAAGTGTGCACATGTGGTTGTGTGATATGTTGATGTGTGCTTCTCCGCTTCCCCTGCAGAGTGAGGTTCCCTTGCCAAGGAATGTGTGGAACTTGCTCTCCCAGCACAGTGAATTCTTGGAGAGCTTCTGTTTACAGGACCATACATGGAAAAGGGTGGACTCCTGGTAGATGTGGGACAGAAAGCTTTTATAGTATCCTTTAGGGTACATTTTTTGTGGCAATGGGATGCCACAAAAACCTCTGAGATACATTCATTTTTAATGTATTAAATATAGCCTATAGTAGTGAATAACTTGCCTTATGGCTTGCTGATGATCTCATCTTGAATTTATTACTTTTGTTTAGGAAATGCCTTCTGTAAGGAGGCTTTTTCTCCTCTCTTACTGTCCTAGAAACAGGATCGGACTGCTGTAAACTCATTGCCAGTGCTGAACCTGTGTGACTTTAACAATCGAGTTTTGTTTCCCTCTGAACTGGGAGCAAAAGAGATACACTCTTGATAAAGTGATTATTTTTCCAATGACTCCTACTCTTAGATGGCCCATTACCCAGCATTGTTTCAGATTAGTAGGCCACAGACTATCCTTGAGCAGTGTTCAAATTTTAAAACATGTTTGCTAGCAATGACTTTTCTTTTGATATCTTTTTACTAGTAATCTCATGCCCATTCTCCCCCCTTAAAACAGAGGATCAGAGAGAGATAATAAGTGTTCAGGAGGTAAGAAGCAGATAGTATCTTTTCCATGTCTGTAAAGGATTTTGGCAAGACTCTATTTTTTGGTGGGAAGCAGTGTCTGAAAAAGAGAAGGTACTGTGGTCTATGGTTCAGAAAGTTGTGGGGTTTTTTATTTGGTTATTGTTTGAGTTGGTTTTGTTTGCTTTTTTTTTTTTTTTTTTTAAATTTTGCTATTCCCTTAAGCAAGAAGATTCTTCTTTTGTTGAAATGGAAATTCAATTTATTTTATACAATACAGACATAGCCTATAAGAAATTGACAATAAGATAAGTCTTCAAAGAATGGTCCAAAGAGTAGATCTAAAATACTGGGATGGGGAAAAGGCTGTGGTAGTAAAACTTGATTTTTATTTGTTATTTTCTGTAGCATTTATGAATTATCAGGATACCACCATAAGCCTGCCACTTCTGGACAGGAAAAGCATTATTTCTTAGTGACCTGAATTAATAGGTAAAATCCTAAAATACATGAGTGCTTTGGTAACTTCCATAGCAGCCTGCTGACTGTTGAAATTAATTATCTAAGAAATTATGGGAAATGATAATAAGAAGCCTTTTAAATATCATATCAAAGCCAGACCAACTCTTCCAGGTTTCAAATCAACTATTTTGAGATATTGTCTGAGCAGGAATTCTTGAGTACTTTGTGTCCACTTAGGATCTATTTTCAGGCAGCCAGTCATTGCTGTGCTGATTGATTGGTGTGATCATTGACAAGGGGCAGTGGGTGGAAGCTGAGGCATATGAAGTTTCATGTGAACATGAGGGTGACAGAACACTGCAACAGGCTGCCTGGGGGGTTGTGCAGTCTCCCTCTCTGGACACATTCAAAACCTGCCTGGACGTGTTCCCATGTGATCTGATCTAGGTGACCCTGCTCTGGCAGGGGAGTTGGACTAGATGATTTTTCGATGTCCCTTCCAACCCCTGACATTCTCTGATACTGTAATTCTGTGATTTTGTGATTCTGTCAGGAATGGGAATTTCCCAAATTGAAATATAGTTCTTAATTTGAATGTTCACATGAGCCTCTTAGGCAAATCTCTGATTGTCAAATAGCCATAGTGTTTGCAGTCCAACGGATTCAGTGGGGTTTGTTTCCTTCCCACCCCCAGTAATTTATAGGGTCCATTTCCTTAAGACAATAGAATTAGCATGTTTATTTTTTTATGCTAAGTAAGGACTGCATTTCCTAACATGTAGTAAGTTTTATTATAGCTGATCACTATTATGCCACTTTTGTCAGGCAGACAGTGAGTGTGAAAATGCTTTAATCCTCCCTTCTAGACAGAGGGAAATTGCTGGAAATTCTCTCTGAATCCTCTGGGATTTCAGCATTAAAATCTTATGGTAATTTTTAAGTTGCTGAATTTCAGCAAAATGAGAAGCATCAATTTACCATGCAACATAATTTCTTGTTTTATCTATTGGATCTGAATGGAAAAAGGGATCTGCTTTTATTTCATAGTATCTCCTTATAAACCAACTTACTTTAATCCAGATCACTTTATAAAATTCAATGAGTATCATTTTACAGATTTTTTTTTTATGGGAGCAGTTACATCTTGTGCACTAAATCGAATCTGCTCTTGGACGAACTAGTAACTTTAATGCTTAGATTTAACAATCTGAAATTAATCAGATTAGCTTTAAATTGATGGTTAATTTCTTCAGGTGCTGGAGGCAAATGTAGAAAGGCTGAGTAACTTCAGAAAAATGATGTCATTCTGACACTGATAGGAATCATAATTACAAACTATTTCCCTTCTCTTTCAGACTGATGTGTGAAACTGTTAGATATGAAAGGCACGAAGCAAATGAAGTTCTGTACTAGTAAGTATTTCTGCTTCCTTCCATATGAATTCAAAGAATGAATTCATTTTAGAGTGTGTTAAAGGCAACATTTAATGCTAACTTCCTCACCCAACACACTGTAAACATAAATGAGCCTCTTTGTTTTCATTGTCAAACAGTGGAGAAAATGTGCTGATGCCAGGGAGGGAGCTCACAGTGCCTCTTGCTTGGTGATGTGTATTGTATGAATTTTTATAATTAGTGATATTTTATAGATTTAGGGGATATTGATTGTCTTATTAAAATAAGTTGGCATTTAGTCTCTCTTCAATTATGTCAGATTAGTAGCAGCCAGCTTTTTGTGCAGAAGTGCCAAATCGACATATCCAACATAGCTCATAATTAGCAGGGGTGTCATCTAACGTGAACTCAGATTTACAGGAGGGATCTGAGGATTGCAGTTGCTTCATTTTTGCAAGTAACTTATTGAAACAAAAGGTTATCGGATTATCATTTAGTGCCTCTAAAGCAGAATTTAAATAAAGATTTGTTAAGGTTGTCTGGTATTACTTGAACATTTAAGCATACAAAGAATACACATGTATGCGACTTTTTATACATGTGTAATTTTTCTGATATTAACTATCAGGAGGAAGATATGATTAAACAGACTTGAATGCTAAGCTTTCATCATTCAGAAAAGTTAAATTAAAGTCTAATGAAACCCTGTAATCAGTTTTGTATGGGAAATGCACAAGGTCGAAATCTATAGGTGGATTGATAATATATTTTTTATTAGACCAGTATATATTTTTATTCATTGTACAGAGTAATTTCCTAGTGACTGTTGTGTTGGTCACTAGGTCACTGTTTGTACTTTTCTAGGCAGTTGGTTAGTGTCCATTATATGTGCTAGAGTTTTTGTTTAGATGCATGCAGTATCTTGGCTCATTCTAACTGATGGTTTAAATTCAAATTATATGCCATATGAGTCAAGGCTGCTAGTTATGCAAGGGAGGCAAAAGTTATTAGAAGGCATGTGCCTGAGACAATACAATGCACAGAGGATTGTAAAATCTAGGTTAACTTTTAAGTGCTTTTTGTAATTCTTTTGCACCGATTTTCCTTGTCTCTTTTTTCAAATGGGACTTCATCTTCACTTCGGTTATTTGCCTGTCATTCCTATTTACTCCTTAGCATTTCGCCCCCCCACCATGATTTATTCAGGACATATATAATGGGCAGTTTGACAGTTTCTAGATATAGATGATAATGCGAAAGGTGCTTGCTCTAGCATTTCACATCTCTGATTTAATGTATAATGAGCTAAACCTGACAGCTAATACTAAATATTGTTTATTTTTTAAAAAACTAAAAATTAAATATTTTAAAACCAGAAATGTATGCTCTATTACTCTGAAGATTACATTTTATTTTCATGAACAAGTCATGAACAAAACAAAAAAGCTGTTCTGTTTTCCTTTTATAACTGCTTTCTCCACCCCTATGGGCGGCAGGGAGCGGGGTTAACAGAGAGTGTCTGTTATAGGTCTAAGGGGCTGCCCTGACCCTAAACCATGACTCCCACTCTTATGAGGAGACAAAACCAATTTTAATCGTCTGTTCATTAGTAAAAGATCATCATACACATGAGTTGAAGTATGCACTTTAAGATGCCTTTCAGTGAAAATTAGTTTTATTTTGACTTGCTAACTTTATTACTGGATGTATTTTAACTTTCTGTTACATTGAAAGTGAATAGTAGGAATGGGAATAAATGTAAATTTAATATGTTAATTTTAAAAAAAGTATTTGAAAATCATGTGTGGCTGATGAATGAAGTACCCAATCTGTTTTATTATCCAATCATTTAACTCTATGTTTGAGAAATACCTGTTAAGGTCATAAAAAAGCATCTGAAGTTCTCTAGCAGGTATCAGGTAACTGCTTAACTAGCTTATTAAGGAGGGTTATAGATACTGTTGACAATGTGAAAAAACAGTTTACTGATTATTCTGCATTCTGGATCCTACTAGTGGGCAGGTTTTTCAGGTAATGACATGTCCCAAGGCGCTTCAGGGCTAATGTCTAATTGTGGCAATGGTTATTCAATGAAACAATAAACCACTTATAGCTTTCAGCATAGAGAGGATTACAAAATGAGCAAACAGGAACAGACAGTTTAATCTGCTGAAACAATGGAGCATAAATTTGAAAAGCAAAGCATTTCTTCTTGTAAATGTCTGAAAGAGGTCCCAGTTCTGACATGTGAAATCTTCATTCTTTCTGTTCCTCTCAAGAGGAGATCTGTGGGCATGAACAATTATTCTGAATTATTCTGTGTTCACTTTCTGAAATTTATTCCACTTCCAACAACACTGAGTATAATTTCATGAAAATGTGATCTACTAGATATACCTTGTTTTGTAATGGTTTTTACGAAAACAGTTACAAAAGTTACAGCTTGTAGGTATGGTACTATATTCACTATAATGTAAGTCTTGAATAAATCCTTCAGTGGTTGGAATTTTAATGATTTATGGTGATTATAATTCTAACTAGCTCCTTCAAAACCAATAAATTGTTGATTTTGTGACCTTTTTATGAAGTAGCTTGAAAAATATCTCTGAACTGAAAAGTAGTTCTGGATGCTGATATTTGAGCTACACTTGGAGGTCTTTCTAGCATATGCTATTGCTGGACCATTCAGCCCAGTGTTTCAGGGAAAATGACACCTCTGTTAATTAGGTCTCAAGATAGACATATCTCCTGTAAAAGGAATATTAAGCAATAGCTATATGGAAGCCATTTTCATGCTTGTTTCTATTGGGACCTGCATACTACTTAGCTTTTTTTCAAGTGCTGCAAGGAGTTCACAGAGAAACAATGACCAGGAGTTGGTAATAGCAGCAGACTTCTGTTTAGCATGTGCTTTCAAATTCAATTGCTGAATTTTGCACTGAAATGTCCTATTTGACAGAATTAAGGCATGTTTGACAGCAGTAATCATAAAGATCTGCACATTCTTGCTATTGTACATTAGAGATTTGTGCATAATTACGAACCAAATGAACACAAGTAAGCATGTGCTGAATCCATTCAATAATGTATTCATAATGTTATATCTTGATGAAAAAATGAGAATTGAATGGATAGCTCTCACTAAAATGTAGCTGTTTCTAAAGATGTTTTAAAGGAAGGTGGTGTATCAGGACTTGATAGGATAAAGGAAGACACTAGAGATGGCATAGATTTTGGTCTTTCAGCAGGTTGACATAAATCTTTATTGTAGCTGAATCTTTTGGAAGATTTTTCCGCATCTGAATTTTTGAATACCTCTGAGATCTCAACAGTCATATTCTAGAAAATGTGAAGACTTATGTATGAAAAAGATGTCTGATATCAGCAGTGACAGCCTGGTGATGTCATTGTAGGCTATTGCATAATTATGTAAATGAAGCTTCCAGTTTGTGAAGCTATTTTGAAAATTTCTGTCTTTTTTTTTTTAGTGTCATTTTCAAAGTGGAGAAGTGTGCTGTCTGGCTGCATGTCATAAATGTGTGAAGGGACTATGTCAGGGATGCTATGGAGAAAATCACAATGAGAAGGCATTGCAATCTAGTCTCTGTATTTCCATTTCTAACTTCCAAATTCCTGTAAAACAAGCTGTCTTTCATTCTAGGAAATTAGATTCCCCAGGAAAGCCCCTGCTCTCAAATGTGCTAAAATACAAGAGTCAACAAAGAGATACTGGTTGAGGATGTGAAGGTAGGAGGCACCCTTGGCTGTAGTGACCATTAGGAGAAGTGTGGCCAGCAGGTCAAGAGAGGTTCTCCTCCCCCTCTACTCTGCACTGGTGAGACCCCACCTCG
>JANHGL010004117.1:33161-63993 GCA_024611195.1 Ceyx melanurus | reverse complement strand
CCTGGGCAGCCTGTTCCAGAGCTCTGTCACCCTTACTGAGAAAAAGTTCTTCCTTGTGTTGACCCTAAACCTCTTGTCAGCTTCCTCACATGCAGCTCCTTGGTTCCAGAAATCAGCTTCTGGTGAGAGCTTCTGCAGGAAGAACCATGCACACAGCACCCTGTGTCAAACCTCCCACTAAGCAGCTAGGTAGCAGCAGGGCAGAAGCAGCACAGCCTGCCCTTGAGCAGAATGCTTCATTTCAAGCTTTTTGATAACACACAAGCTTTCATTTCAAGACCAGAATCTTCCACCAAGACACTTGTTCATACCATGCTCCCCATATGTTGAATTGTAACATTTGTAATTTTCTCTTTCAAGAGAGGTTTGTTTAGTTGGTGTTTTCAAAACTAAAAGGATCATCTTGTTTAAGTCACTACAGATGAAAAAAACCACCACTGATAAAACAGCATTTTGTTGTTCCACACCACTCACCAGGATGCTCTTGTACATATTGCCATCATTGTTTTCTGTGCTGATACGGATGATGCAGGAGTCTCTGCTCTGCTGGTTGTGAACAGGGAGCAGGGCTTCTGAGGTAGTGATTGGCTTGTCCCACAAGACAGTGCTCTTGCTGCTGGAGTCAGAGCACCTCATGGTGCAGCTGGAGTCCTGCTCAGTGGTGCCAGAGCCCATGCTGGAGTCCTTGGTGTCAGAGTCAGAGTGGGAGTCAGAGTGGGGGTCAGAGTCAGAGTGGGGATCAGAATCAGAGTGGGGGTCAGAATCAGAGTGGGGGTCAGAATCAGAGTCCTTGTCGTTTGAGTCAGAGCCATTATCACTGGAGTCAGAGCCCCTGCCACTGGAGATGGTGTACGTGGCATTGGTGATGCAGTATGTGGCATTGGACTTGGAGATGGAGTACGTGTCACTGCAGATGGAGATGGAGCTTGTGGCCCTGGACAGACTGATGGAAACGGAGCTTGTGGCATTGTAGAGAGAGATGGACATGGAGCTCGTGGCACTGGAGAGGGAGATGGAAACAGAGCTCTTGCCATTGGAGTCCGGGCACTTGTTGGAGTCAAGTGAGTCAACTGGAGACACAGAGATGGAGCACACGCCGATGGAGTCGGAGACAGCGTATGTGCTTCTGGAGAGGGAGCACTTGTCACTGCAGGTGGAGACCAAATGCTTGTCATTGGTGGCAGAGACAGAGCACTTGTCGTTGCATGGTGAGACAGCATCTGAGGTTAAAAATGGCAGCCCTGAAGAATGCCTGTCCGTGGAGCTTTTGGAGGTGACCCCATCAGAGGATTCAGAGGTGTCAGAGAGCTACACAACGGAAAGAAAATAAAACACTTGTCATAAACTGGACATATTATATGTCTGTGAGTGGGGGTCTGGAGGAAGAACTTGAGAAAGCAGAGGGCACCTCTGTCATCTGCACTCTGTCCAGCAGGCTGGTGGTTGCATTCCTTGCCTCCAGAAAAAGTTAATTTCTCTTGATTAATGTCACTATTTTTGTAGAATAGTAGAATGGTAGGGGTTGGAAGGGACGTCTGGAGATGATCGAGTCCAACCCCCCTGCCAGCGTAGGAATGAAAACTTATTTCCAAGTCACAGAAGACTGTGCGCTGCTCGCTCTTGCCTCAGTCAGAGGAGGCCACGAGGTGGCAGCAGACACAACCAACAGGACCGGCTTGTAGGCAACCAGCCGGGACTGGGATGGGCTGGGAAAGAGCAAAGGGCATCACGGGCACCACTGCTCCTGCTCCAGGTCAGAGGTTTTACATGAGTGGAAATACACACACACCTCCTGCCTGCTGCTTCTCAAATGTTTTTTAGAACCACAGAATCATTTGGGTTGGAAGAGACCTTTAATATCATCAAGTCCAACTGTTAAACCAGCACTGCCAGGTCACCACTAAACCACATCCCTCACCACTACATCTAAATGGCTTTTAAGCTTCTCTACATCTACAGAGCTTTTAAACCCCTCCCAGGGCTTGACTATCTTTTTGGGGAAGACATTTTTTCCTCATGTCCAACCTAAACCTCCTCTGGTGCAACTTGAAAGTTCAAAGGGGATGAGCCTGTAGTAACAGTGTCTCTGTGGACCGCATTACCAGATCCTTTCTGCTGGTTTCCCATTTGTATAGCTCATCTCTCTGGATGGGAAGAGTCCATTCCAGGCCTATCTGCTTTCTCCACCAACACACCTTTGGGTCTACTCCTGTTTTGCTGTGAGGTGCCCCAGTTGCTGCTCTGTGGGGTGTAGACTTTTGCCTTCTTTGCAAAACCAGGGATTTCCTGGCACGCTGTGTAAGACACTGTTTGCATGTGCTGGTGTGCAGGAGGAGGTGCAGCAGCATCCACTTCCCCAGTGGAATTAAACTGAGGTGTTCATCTTGGCAGCAGGGAGCTCACAGCAGGTCAGTCCTGCCCCTCACTTGGTCAAGTGCAGCTGCTTTGCCTTGCCAAGGATTACTCTGTTCCTCATGCACCTGTACTGTCCCACCTAGAAAACTCCTTTCCCAGTGGGCAGGCACAGTTCACTGTAGCTGGGCTGTCCTTGGTGAGCACGTGGCTGCTCAAGTCATACTACTACTCCTGCTACAGCCAGTTGTGATGGGCACAATAGCAGGCTGCTGACAGCCACGTAACTCATTAAACCCAAGATATTACAGGAGGAAATGACTAGCTGTTGATCTTACATCTCTTCTTTCATTTGGTTTTGTTTTGCACATGTCACTGCTAATGTCACACTGTTGTGTGCCATGAAGGAGCACGATGCAGAAATCCAGACTGGATTGCTTCCATTTTCACAAGTGTGTTTCTAAAGTTTTTCCACTACCACTAAAACCAGTGTTCTATTCAAGGCCAGCAGGCCCAGGCCAGCACTGAGGGGCTGCGTGCAGTGTGGAAAGGCTCTTGTGGCTTTCTATGCTGGCAACAAGGCCCAGACCATACCTGTTCCTGAGGGTCATCGAAAGTGCCTTTGGGAGCGGTGTAGGAATCCTCAGGGTGATTGAGCTCAATGGATGAAATGCTTTTCAAATATAAGCTTTCATCAGGACTCCCATGTGGAAAAGGTGGGAGCTGCTCTTTCACAGGTGTGGTATGGATGATCACATCGGGGCCTACAAACAGCCTAGTGTAGAAAAGAGTGCAAAAGCCAGTGAGCGAGAGCAGAAGAGAGCTGGGCTGAGCAAAGCTCTTACTTGGTTGAAAAATCTTACATACTTATTTTCCTATCTTGAGTGATCTGTTGCAGTCACATCCATCCCCACACTGTAAAGGTGTCACAGACACCTGTTTCTCTCTAAGAGTCTGAATGGAGATGGACACCATGAGGAGATCACAAGGTGCAAATTATAGGCTGTCACTCTACAAAACTCATTTCTAAATGCAGGTCAAGTAAATTTAAAGGAGTGTCAAAGGAAACAAACGGGTACAATATATAAAGCAGGGAAGGAAGGTGAATTAGATCCTACGACAGCACGCAGTTAATGACACCACTGAGAGAGGTGTTGCTGGATGAATTATGCCAGGCTCTCATACCATATTAATTTGCAAAGGGCATCCAGAGTGCAGATGAAAGTTTCTAGACAAAGACCTCAGGAGGCAAACCAGCTCCGTGGGTAGATCCCAGCTCTGTGGCACTGAACCAGTCAGAAAAGCGGGGACAAGGCCAATCTCCATCCACCTCCTGTTTGAGTCTTTGTGGTATCACATTAAACTGGACCACATCCCCATGAATTTTTTTACTTCTTTGATTTGAAGGCAGTTAGGCAGATTGTTTCTATTATCAGCTGTCTTTTTGCTCACCTGAATTCTCATGGTAAAATCCTGCAAGGAGTTTTTGCATGGGTACAGCAAAATAGACTATTAATAGGCCAGACTTTATCCTTATTTGCTCTGCTTTGCTCATTCATTCAGGGAAGTTGTTACACAAGAGATATGGAATTTATAATCCAGCAATAAAATCCTTCCTTTTTTCTGACACCTAGGAAGGCTTGTTTGTTTTTTATCTCACCATTAATAATCCTCATGATGACTTCTAACAATAGAAAGGGACAGCTCCAGACAGAAATATGTATTTCTAGCTGTATTTCCCAAAAGTAAAACCAGATTCCCAGGCAGTGTCTTCAGCTGCTTGATTTGTTCAGGTTCATATGAACACACTAAACACCCTCTGCCCCATGGTACTCACAGGCTGAACCTCTTCACCATGCTTTTCCGAGCTTTAGGTGACGTGGTGCTGGTGTCAGCAGTGGCTTCAATCTCTCGTGAAAGGCTGTAGCTACAGAACAGAGGCCACAGGGTTCATTTTTACAGACAGTACTATCAGGTCTGTATCTTGAAGTAGCAATATTGGAGAAGCTTGAGCAACCTGCAGTTATTCCCACTTCACAGAAAGCTGCAACCCCACAGAACATATTTCTGTCTCTAATGTGACAAAGGGGCTATTTCAGTTCTTTACAATAGTTTTTTGAACTGCTTTTTTTAGATGATGTTCATCATTTTATTTTTTTAAAAAAACAATCAAAATACTTAATATGAATCTTGGATAAGCTTTTTTTCCCCCCTCCTCTGCCTCGGGGCAATGCAGTATCCGTGCTTGCACTAATATTTAACACCTAACTGCCGTGAATAAATAAATCCTCTTGGGTTGGTGTAGTGGCACGGGCAGTGGCACAGCACGCAGCGAGGCTGCAGAGCCCTCCCCGACCACTGGGTGGCGTGGGTGTGGCGAGCGCTCGGCCGGCTCTCGTTTCCCTGGCTACCTGCTGCCGTACCCAGCAGCCGAGCGCTCGCTGGCTGCTTCTCGGCGGCCCTTCCCCTGCGGGTGTCTGTGCATGGGCAGCCCGGACACAACGGACTCTATTTCCAAGTCAGAAGCCTGGTTTCTAATCTGAAAACGAAGAGTTGAACAGGTTTTCTGCAGCTGTTTAGCAGAAGGCAGATGTCCTTCCACTCTCCCCAAGCACCAGTACTTGTCAGTTGCTGCCAGGGGATAGCTAGGGGCTGACATAACCTACCTGAGGGGGGGAGTGTGGGGTTAGAAAAGCCTGTTTCACCAGCTGGACTGAGAACCTACCTCTCCTCCTCAGTTAAATGCTGCTGTCTCTTGAACCACTGGATAAATGTTTTATCCGGTCTCAAGCAATAGCTGTTACATGAAGACTGCAAGAGTTTAATTTGGGCAATTACTTCAAATTCCTAAGGAAAGAAAGAAATACTAATTATTATTAGCAAACAAGATAAAGTCAAATTCACCCATGTACTAACACACAACAACAGATCCAGGATAAACTTAGTTTGACCTGAAGTTCAGTTTCAGTTGAGTGTTCAGTCAAGTGACTATTTCAAGAACCAGTTTTTCAGACAGTGATGTCTGTTTGTTTTTTTACTCCAGCATCCCTAACATAGATCACAATGTGAACATTTTCTCAGACATGCACAAATTAGAAGACAAACTTTACCACAGAGCTTTTCCCAAGCACTAACTGAAGTGTAATGCTGGGGCAAACCTGCTGAACTGCAGCACTGCTGGTTGTTCCTCTAGAAACAAGGTCATGCATGAGTTCTTTGGCTTACCCTACCCTTCACCCTTATGCTGGCCAGACCAGCTCTGAGATTTGTGCTGTTTTCTGAGGTGGTTCTCAGGGAACAAGCAAGGGTAAGAATTAGGGATGCCCCCAGTGAAGGAGGAATTTGATCCTCCCCAGCTTTGCAAGCTGTGCACTCACACTTGCACAAGAGGAACATGAAATGCTACCCTTAATACGTGTCACCAGAACACATTGCTCTTCTCTAACTCCACTCACATACATACTTTGCCAAAATACTTCTTAAGAACCCCCTTATGCTGGAGCAGGCTACAGACTTGGGATGCAGGAATGGGGATGTCCAGTGGCCAAGTGGTTCAGAGGGCCACTGGTTTGTATGAACCTGGACTGGTGGCCACAGAGAAGCTTGTGTGTCACATTAGAAGCATCCTGAGCTGAAGGCAAGTCCAAGAAGTGGTTTGCAGAGCTGGGAGCAGTTAAGGGAAGGAAGTGTCTCCATCACAGCCAAATGCAAGTCTGCTTTCAGACCCCAGATGGGAGATTTGGCACGACTTCATTCAGACAGATGTAACCCCAGTACCTTTACTCCTCCTTAGCATTACTTATCTCTGACCAATGAGGATCAGGCTGAAAGACTGATAGCACTGACTTCTCAGTCCTGTGTAACTAATTCACTTTCTGCAGCCTTTTACCTACAAACTGTTTACTGCAGCAGAAGGAAGATATTTACAGACTGTATCTCCTGGAAAGCAAAGTTCTCATGCCACCAAGTCCATTTCAATTCATAGAACTTCCAACACACAGGCTGCCCAGAGTCGTCTTCTCTGACAACTTTCAAAATCTGCCTGGATGTGATGCTATGCAACCTGCTCTGGATGACCCTGCTTTAGCAGGGGGGTTGGACAAGATGACCTCCAGAGGCCCCTTCCCATCTCCGCTATGCTGGGACTCTGTACCACACACATAACATATTCCCATGCACACCAAACAGAGGGAATGTGCATGCCCCAGATGTAAATCCTGTGGAAGTCAGGGGCCTGCAGCTCCTCTTTTCCTGTTGCACACATCTAAAGCAGGTTCTCGTCTCACAGCTTGGCAGAGGCTCACAGCATTTCAGGGATATATTCTTTCCTCACTGACTTGTGTTCAAATTAGTGGCTGTTGTAATGCCCTGAGCAAATGGCCTCACCAAGAGAATGCTCAGGAAAAGGGGATCAGTAAATATCACAGAACATTCAGCTTACCTTTCGCCTCTTCTCAAAGTTTATCAGGCCACCCTGTTGGAAGGAAAACAGAAGTGATCAGGGTAGAAGACCCTGTGCTTAGTTCACTGTAATCACAAACAGGATGAAGTAGAAAGGCTAATGTAAAACTAAGACCTGCCCTGAGCAAGGAGCTTCTAAAAATATCCGTTCCAAGATCTGGTCCAAAGCCCAGCACTGATCTGTCCCAGTCTCCACAGGCTCTGTCCTCCTGGCCTACATGGCACTGTGCCCAAGAAGAGAAGCTGATACAGGAATGCTCAGAGTGGTGCCAAGATCACACCCAGAGAGCACTGAGGGGTCTTGCAGGGGAGACACAAGCTTGGCTTGTGCCTGTGCTGGGAGGCCTGAGTTTACCAGTGTTCAGGGCAAATCTCAGAAACACCAACAGACCAAAAGCATGGATGAAGGGAAAACACCAAACTAACTTCATCAGCAGCCATCACCAGCCCAGGGAGAGGTGGGATTTACACGAGGAGGGCTGAGCTCCCGCAGCACAGCTCCTCAACTCTCTGTGAACATGGCCAGTCTTCAGGGCTTTGAAAACCTTGGAGACAAACACCCTTGAAAACTGGCCCCATCCTCAGTCTCCATCAAACAACCACTCTCTTGCAATCCTTTTCCCCTTCCCATGCTGGATTAATGTCCCCTTCTTGTTTAGCTAAAAAGAAATAAAGTCTTCAGTCACTTTAGTGACCAGACGCATCTGAGTCAATACTGAAGCACTGAGTATATCAGCAATCAGGGAGGAAGTTTAGGATTCAGAAAATGGCTCCAAATTACCTCAACATAGTCCTGGAAGGCTGTGTCGAGCATGATGAGATCAGTGAGGAAGGTGCCAAGATAAGGTACCGTGCCTTGCATTACTCCCTGCAAATGATCAGAGCAGTGCTGGATTAATGCCTGAGAAATGGTAATAATTAGGATGCTAAAATACTCCTATATAAGAAGATGAACTAAAAGTAGTCTGCTTAACCAAACAGTGGTTTTATAATACATTTTCTTTCAATACATCATCCTCAGTATCTAATCTAAAATGTATATCAAATTCTACTGAGAGCAGGATGGTCTCTCAAACCTTGCCAAGTGGTTTTATGCACAGTATTGACACCATACCCCCATTTCTACCAGTGGGTCACCCTGCTCGTGGAAGCAGCACTGAGCACCAGGGACAAGGTCCTTGGTTACCTGCTTGCTACCAGAGAAGGAGCTAGGGAATGGTCCTGGCCAGCCTAAGCAGTTTCCCTCTCTGCTTCATTCCAATGGATTTTTACTTAATGATGTCATTTTACCCTGTGACAGTCCAGTCAAATCAAGCACAGTTTTTTTTCTCCCAAGAAGTGACCACCTTCTCCAGCCACTCACTGCATGTTAATTGCAATTATTCAAAAGTTAAACTTTCTCAGCTACTAGCAGTTGTAAGAGTTCAGGCTGCTTCTACACTTGAAAACGAGATGCTTGTTTCTACCATCCAAAAGGATCTGTAGTTTTCAAAAAAAAAAATAAAAAAAAATCAGCACTTTTGCCTCCCTATCCCAGATTTCTCTCCCCGTCCTTTTAAATCTTTGCCAACTGTGAGACAAAAGCCATTTCACCAGCAGACTGGAAACTGGACACATTTAACAAAGCCATCTCTGTAGATGGCTGTGCAGTTTTCAAGCTGGTATATCAGAAGCTTCATGAGCTTGTTTAAAAGTAAATGAGATTTCTACTCTGGCCAGAGCTAATTTTCATGATTGCAGGAATTTCAGTATTTATATTACATACTCGACTACGTGCAAATGCTGTGGCTTTCACCCTGTATCTCTAAAGAATAGAAGGAATAGTTAATGGAATTCTTTCTTATAGGAAGGAAAAAAGACAGTTGAAATTGATGAACACATGTTTATATTCCTCACTCACTGACTACCCTTTTACATAACAGGTTTAATATATGTCTGGAAGACTTGAAACTCAGGCCAAAACAGTCAGGAGCTGGACCCAGTACTGCAGGTTCACTTCCACTGTATCAGCTCATCGATAGAATCGACCTGATTGTTTTTCTTAACAGAGGGAACAAACAAGAGCATCACCTACTGCACACTTGCTTTCTTAAACAGCTTTCTAGATGTTTGCTTCTTATATAATTCACCAATTAAGACTTAATCACCTTACCAGTTCAAAAAGGGGTGTGGGGGGAGGTGTGTGTGCAAATTTACCATATCTTTTTGAAGTTGCAGTCGTCTCTGTGTCCTTTTCTGATTTTCTTTCACACTGCTGTCCAGATTGGCAAACTTAGATGTCGCTTCCTGTGAGGTAAAAGGGAATTGAAAGCAATTAATGGAGTTGTTAAGTGGTAAGCTGTCAAGTAGGGAAGCCAGGCTAGGGCAGGGAATGTCCACATGTACTGGGCACTGGGGAGGCCACACCTCAAATCCTGGATTCAGTTTTGGGCCCCTCGCTCCAAGAAGGAGGGGCTGGAGTGTGTCCAGAGAAGGGCAATGAAGCTGGAGAAGGGTCTAGAACACGTCTTGTCAGGAGCAGCTGCGAGACCTGGGGCTGTTGAGCCTGGAGAAAAGGAGGCTCAAGGGAGACCTTTTCACTCTCAACAGCTCCCTGACAGGCGATTGGAACCAGGTGGGGTTAATCTCTTCTCCCAGGGAACAAGTGATAGACAAGAGGCAACATCCTCAAGTTGTGCCAAGGGAGGTTTAGATTAGACATGAAGAAAAATGTCTTCACAGAATCACAGAATGTTAGGGATTTGAAGGGACCTAGAAGATCATCTAGTCCAATCCCCCTGCCAGAGCAGGATCACCTAGACTAAGTTCCCTAAAAGGGCTGTCAGGGCCTGTCCCAGGCTGCCCAGGGCAGTGGTAGAGTCCCCATCCCAGGAGGGGTTTCAAAGCCATGGAGATGTGGTGCTGAGGGCCATGGTTTAGTGGTGACCTGGCAGTGCTGGGTTAACGATTGGACTCTATGATCTGAATTGACTTAAATTTCATTTAACCACATAAGTTAGGTCAGCAAAAATATTTTTTTTTAGATAATTTTCTGGGACTTGTACCCTGACTGTGAATTTTGGGTGAATTCCCACAAGATGAACATAGGGAATTTACTGCAAAATGGTTCTACTCTGGCCTAAGCTGTTGAAAATCCCCTGAGAGTTTGAATTAGAGAAGCTTAGATATAACTCAGGTGGCCAGATGCTTCTCTGAACTCTATCCTAACACTCCTGACACAGGACTTCTGTTTAATTTCCTAATTGGACCCACTACAAATAAACATCTCTATCTTATGTAATGCTTTCTTGTTTTCCTTATGCCGAGAACTACCAGAGATCCAGCAGCCACCCTCTGTGGCTTATTGACTAATCCAAAAACACGCAGGAAATGAAAGTAATAGTTTTCATTCCCACAGCTCCAGCTTTACTGGGAATGGTTGAGCTGTTTCACAACAGCTCTATACCCTTTCTTTCCCTGGATCCATACGGGATGCTAGGAGTTACTGTATTTTTTTCTAGTGGTCCAATTCACAGGGGATGAATCATTATCAGTGTCTTTTAAGAGGCACACACCAACAGCCTGCACTTGTAAAGACCTGCTGATTGCAATGGTTACTTCCCTTGGTCACAGCTAATGACCAGATCACCCAAACTCAATTTCCTTGCTCAGCTGGAACACAGGAGCAAAGGAAAAGGGAGCGTTGTGTCCACAAGTCTGAGATGCTGAAGGGCATCAGCCATGGGCCCGCAGGGGGGCTATGACCAGCTCTGCACAGAGCAGTTGTCTGGGGAGGAGGGAACACTCTCTGTGCCAGCCCAGCTTGTTTTGTGTGGCATTTTGTCTGCTCTACATTTCAGTTTGCAGGATGGGCAGGCAAGGTCAGACACTTTATAGTGAAGGAAAACAAAGCCTTTAAGGATTCCGTGGACGGTCATCCCCCAGTAGCTACAAAATGCTCTGAGACAAGAAGTAGGAGAGAGGTTCAGGCTATTCTGTGGCGTTTTCCTCCTCTCTTTGCTTTCAAAATGTTTTGCAAATCCTGCTTAGGGCAGCTGGGGAGAGTGATTTGCTGGGAGCCAGGAGGTCTGGGCTCAGGCTGAGGAGTTGTTTTGTAATATTTAGTCAAATAAGCTGTTCTGAACACACATGTCCCTCCTATGCTTATTATTGTCTCACCTGCTTTCAAATTTATCTACAGAAGTTGATAAACGGATGATAAACAAAACAGACTGTCAGGTTTGAATGTGCCTAGACATCATTCCTGAGCAAAACACAGGTTTTCAGCTGCCAAGGCAAGGGGAAGGCACAAATACCAGGCTGAGTGGACAGAATGGCCAAAAAGTAAACTGGTTAGCCAGTTTATATAAACTTTTTTTTTTATGTATACAGAAAAAAAAACCCCAAGCCTGCCACAAACATTCCTCAGTTTCTACAGAATATAACGTTTCCCTGCTATTCTTCCCCACTCCTTTCAAGCTCCTGAGCTTGTTGGGGTTCACTCAGGAGAGAGCACAAGTCAAACTGCTTCAGACAGAGCTCGCTTTGTTGGCCATCTGGCCACATACAGAGCAGGATGCCTGCTCCTTCGAAATTCCCAGCCCTCTTTTCTAGTTCCAAGAAAGGTATGGGAGAGTCGGATAAACATCTTGGTCTAATTCCTCAGCTGAAGCCGAGTGGCATTGTTCCAGTGAAGTCAAAAGCACCACAGTGGTGCAAACCCAGTTAAGAAGCTCATATGAAGCTTTTCTGGACTCCCCAGTGCAAACCTGAACCTTGCCAGGTCTGCTCAGGGGGAGCCCAAGCCAGCAGTTCATCTCTCTGGACAGAGAGTTGAACATAAAGCCAGACTTAAAGCTGAAGTGCCAGTTTGTGACTGTGATGTGTGGCTGTGATGAAAGGTCTTTGTAAGGTCATCTCATCCAACCCCCCTGCAGGGAGCAGGGACATCTGCAACTAGAGCAGGTTTCTCAGAGCCCCGGCCAACGTCACCTGGAATGGTTCTAGGAAGGGGCATCAACCACTCCTCTGGCCACCCTGGGCTGGGCTCTCACCACGCTCACTGTAAAAAAATTCTGCCTTCTCTCAAGTCTAAATCTCCCTCTTTTAGTTTAAAACCTGTTGCAACAGGCCCTGATGAAAAGTCTGTTGCCATCTTTCTGACAGGGCCCTTGAAGTACTAGAAGACTGAAGCAAGATCTCCCTGGAGCCTTCTCTTCTCCAGGCTGGACAATCATAGAAATCAAAGAATCATTTTATTTGCAAGGGCCATCAAGATCATCAAGACCAACCATTAAACTAACACTACCAATCCCACCAATAAACCATATTCCTCAGCACCTCATCTATATGTCTCCATATAAATTTTTTCTCATGTCCAATGACCCCAACTCTCTCAGCCTGTCCTGACAGCAGAGGGGTTCCAGCCCCCCCCATCATTGCTGGGCCTCCTCTAGCCCCACTCCAACAGGTCCCTGTCTCTGCTTGTGCTGATGACTCCAGAACATGACCCAGCACTGCAGGGGTGTCTCCCCAGAGCAGAGGGGGAAGAATCCCTTCCTTTGACCTGTTGGTTCCTTCAGGATCAATGAAATCACCTCTCATCCCAGCAGAAAACACAGGTTTTACAGACCTCTGTTCCCTGAATCACCACATACAGTATTTCAGGGAGGGATGAGCTTTGACAGCTGATTGGGAAAAGATCCAATTTCAGCTTTCATGGAGATCACAAGCCTTGCAACTCAAGCTAATTCTCACCTTCATCAGTAGTTGCCTGCTTGTCAAATAATTGTCATTATCTGAGAAGATATCAGACAGCTCTTCGAACATCATCATTGTGTCCCTGTACAGGAAGAGATGTAATCATTTAGGTTATCAGGAAACACTCTAAATCAGATCCAATTACTAGTTTTTCCTCATTAATCAGTTGGGCATATAAAAAAATAAAGCCATCCAGAGAGATATTGAACATCTATTAGGATCCTTCCCAGGATCTCCTGGTGCTTCCAGTGAAGTCAGGCCTTATTTGACAGCATCACAAAGAAAGGCAGACCCTGAGCAGGGTTTACAATGCAGGATATGAGATTGTTCTAAGTGGGTACATGGATTCAAAGGAACAGTAAAATAGCAGTGAGAAGTATCCTAATTAATTTTGCCCTGTTCCATGCAATCTGCCAAGCTAGGAGCTCTGGAGTCCCTTTCCATCAGCCAGCACTATGCACACAAGATGGCAATATTCTGCTCAGGAACAGGAACCTGGAGTGGCGGAAGGAAAGACCCACCTCGCTGCAGGGGAAACACAGATGTATACTGCATGGCAGAGTGACATTTCCCTTTGTTTACCAAAGGCCAAGGAAAGAAACCTATTCTTCCCAAACAATGTTAGAAACAAGCATAAAATCATCTCTCCTACACAGGGATAGCTGGTGTCTCTTTGGCATGCAGTAAAATACACCAGTTGCACAATGAGGTGTTTCTGTAAGAAGTATTTTAACACCCGTTTGGATTCTATGATTTTGGGGATATATTTTAAGGACATGTCAGGACCAAGAGAGGATTAGTGAGAGTTTCTAGTAACCTGGATGTCCTCCAGCTCGACAGGAGAGAAGGTAACAGGCAAGTGTCATGGTGCCCTTTTGCTGACCTTCTGAGAGCAGTTACCTACTGCTGGGGAGTAGCTAGTCCCATAGTTTTTCAAACTAGGTTGTGGAAGATGCAATAGAAGAAGAGACCCAGCATCCCTGAGGGAGGAGGTTTGAGCCTCACAGGAGTCAGAGGTTCTGAGACAGATATCCAGGAAGGAGCAGAAGAAGGCTGAGAAGAACAAGATTAAAAGAAAAAGCACCAAGCTCTTTGCTTTTGTTTGGGGTTAGCCAGGGGAGTGGAAGGAGGGGGAGGCTTACTTTGGAATACAGGCCCAGCACTTCTTGAGATGATAAATGGAGTTGGACTGCAGTGCTGAAATGATGGCCCTCAAGGAGGAAAAATTCTTCAGGATCCTACATTCCTGTAAAAGGAGTGGTTAAAATACAGGAGTGTTAATGTCAGTGGTACAAGTACCTTGGTGCTCCTCTGTTTGACTGGTGTCATGCCTGCTACATGTTCTCACTGCTAAGCAGGCAGCTGTACAAATACAGAGCATCAAAAACATCACTCCTCCCACTCTAGCCAACAAACTCTTTATGGGCTTTGGCACTTTATATCTTGTTTTCCTCCCTTTCATGTATTTGTGAAGATGTTGCAGTGTTACAGCTTCCAGTTTTTCTAGTAAGAAATAAAAGTGGAACTGAGCCCTCAAAGCCAAGCTGAAGAGCACAAATGTTACACTTAAAAAGCTCTTTATAGTTACAAACCCCTTTTAACCTTCAGGGGGAAAGCCAGGCATTTGTCCCTTTGTGTGTGGTATTTAAAATATAAACCCTCAATCATCTGTCAATTAAAGACATGCAATGGAATAACCTGTTATTCAAGTATGTGCAAGAAGAAAAACCTCTGCAGCTTTTCCAGAGTTGGAGGTCAAATCTCAACAGGTTCATAGACATTTTTTAAGCAGCTTCTCAATGACTAAAGCATTGATGGAAAAAGAGACTGAAAAACCTAATTCTCAAAAAATCAGCACAGATTCCTGGTGAAGCAGGTGGAAGCAAGGAGGAGGGGGAAAATCTGGCAGTGGCTCTTGAAGGAACTCCTGTAGAGTTGTTAGTTGCTCAAGAACTACAGCATGGGCACCACAGACTCTAGCAAATTTAAGTCCTCACAAACAGGTGTCTGTCTGCACATGCAAATTCAGCAGAAAAAACACAGGCCAATTTGACTGCTGCATGGGGATGAGTATTCAAAGCGCAATTCTGCTTCTCTTAAGTTTTATGGGGCCAATTATTAAGCTAATTAATTATATCTAAAGGATCCATACAGTGAAAACAGACATCATGGTATATTTGATATAACCTGCTCTGGTTGCAGATGTCCCTGCTCACTGTAGGGGTTTGGAGCAGGTGACCTTGAAAGGTCCCTTCCCACTCAAACCAGTCTGTGATTCTTTGATTATTTCCTTTGTAGGGCTGAACAAAGGTAAAGTAACCTCAGCATAAACATAAGTCAGACCTTAATATGTCAGCATCTCTGTTCATGAGTTGCATACAAAGTGACTAAAATACATTTACATTTGGCAAGTACATTTACTCTCACTTGTTTACCTAAAAAAATGAATTAAAATCTTTGTGCAACTTAGAAGGCTACATTTAGCAAAGTGTGGCTTACGAAGGCTGGGTAGACAACACCTGAAGCAAGTTGGCAGTTAGGCTAGAGAGACTAAGTTCAAGATCATGTGGTAGGACATGCAAGACCTGGAAGCAATTCTTACATGGTTTGGGTCCAAAGAAGCCACCCAACAGCTCCTCTTCAGAAAGTGACATATTTAAGAACAAGACCCTTCTTTCTTTATGTTCAACTTGAAATTCAGGCTAGGGAGAACGTGGATTTTAAAATATTTTTTTTTTGTTAAACACAACAGTGGTTTGGACTGGCAGATCCAATTTGGAACCATCTTAACTTAATTGCGTGTTGCATAATTTAAAGCACATTAGGAAATTCAATATTGGACTCCATGATTTAACTGCAGACTAAACTTTAGCAAGGTTTCATTTATATATAAGAAGGATTTTGAAGACTGGTTTGAATAACTTCATTTCATGCTGTGTCCTTCACAAGGGGAAAACCAGAAAGAATCCTGTGCAGAAACAACTTTGATTTTAAAAAATGAAGCATAACAGGACATTAATGATTTCACTCTTACTTTTTGTTTTTAAAGAAAATATTGTGTGAGTGAACTGGCCACTCTTGCTCAGGAACCTTAGATCTAGGTGGAGCAGAGAGGGCTGGCAGCTAGAAGGAGGATTCAGTTTATCTTGTAAATCAAGAAACTGGACCCAAAAGTCATGAACATATTAAAAAAAAAAGTGTAATTCCATGCTGCTAAGTTACTGAGTTAGCTGTCAGTGAATAACTGCACTCTAATGAGTGGATTATTTTCTAATGCAGGCACCTAACTATTCAAAACAGTAATTTGCATGCACAAAGCAAGCACCTTTCTTCAGAACTGGGCAGCTAAGTATAGATGCAAGTAGCTGTTCTACATGTGAGCAATTGTGTGGAGCGTGCATAGGCATTTTTCATGTGCTCAGCTCAGGCTGAACCATTTAATTATGTGTATGAATAAAGTAAAAGGAGAAGCACTGAAACAACAGAGGGGGAGAACAAAGATCTCTGTACACAGAGCAGGTATGATGAGTGTGGTGCCTGTCCTGGTTTCCCTGGGATAAGCAAGAAACTGCTTTGGTCTTGCTCTCCCAGGCTGTCGCCCAGTCTACCCCATAAAGGCCACTTTAGCTGGTCCCTCTGCAACTTAAAGATCCACACATGGAAAATCAGAATCTAACTTCCTAATCCATTCACACAGGCTATAAAGCAGCCATCATATGATCACAAAAATGATTCAACGTAAGTGCCAAAAGACTCCTTCCCCATACCAGTCTCCTGCACCATGCAGTTGCTGGAGTTTAAGTGCCAGGAGTAACAGCAGTGCCTCTGGAAGCACAGAAGTTCATTGTTGGGGATGGAAAGCCTCTGTTCAGCTTGAGCATTTTATGACTGCTTATTTTGTATAGCTCAGAAAGAATCCATGGGATTCTTAAAACAAAAGTCAACATAACACACATCCATAGGAAAGCTCTTGAGTGTGCTCTTCAAGAGAGTGATCTAGTTCAGTGCCAGCTGCCCCATGCTCTGGAGGGGGGCTACCAAGATTGCAGTAAAGTATTAAAGTAAAGATAAAATCTAAGAAAGTAGCAAACTCAAGTTGTGCAAGAAGACACACAAACCTCTCTCACACAGAGATTAAGAAACACCTAATCAGCTACAAGACAAAGGAACTGGAGGGAAGAGTGAAAACTTGTTTGAGAAAGAGGTGAGTCAACAGTAAATCAGAAAGGTAAGACATTGAGGAGGCTGGTAGCATAGTGTCTGCTACCTAGAAGGAAGTCAGCTTTGCTCTTACTTAAAACCTTGTGTTTATATATACACACACATATATATAAAGGTATGAAAACTAAGACAGTTGATCTGTCTTCCAATATATTTTATTTCAACTCCCATGGTGTACATAGAGGCAGGAGAGGGAGCATGATGCTCATGGACCAAACATAAACAGCCAAAGCCAGGCAAAACTTATTCTGCCTGTGCCTCCTCCCTGCACCAGTGCTAGTCCTACACCATTCTTCTTAAACTCTCATCTGAAAACAGCTCTAACCTTTGGATGCTATCAAGCATCACTTCTTTCACTGATATGAACAGCATTTTCTTGCTGGGGAAGTGAACTGGTTAAATTTATACCTATCTTATCCTAAATGTTACATTACCAAGTATATGGCATCTGCCTCACACATCAATGAGCACCCTCAACCCTGTGCAGGGACATCCCATTCCCATGGTGGGGAAAGAACTAAAGAGAGGAAGGGCAAGACTTCATCTGCTATTATAAAGTTAGTCAAAAATAGAAAGAATTAGAGCTAAGATGTTCCCTGGCCCAGAACCAATGCACACAACCCCTTTCTACCCTCCCAACTCCCTCCCTCCGAGGCACCCACACAAGAAGAATTAATCTAGAATAAATGCTTTACATGTGCAACACGAATCCACTTCTCAATGATCTTGGATCTCTGCTGTGTTTTGAGTTTCTTGCACTTCAGAATAGTGCTGACAACACACTTGGTAACTGCATTGAACTGCGTGATGGTGGCTCTGACAGTAGGTACCAGGTGCTCATTTTCTTTCTTATTCCTTTTAGACCAGATGCATCCCAAACAGTGGTGGGGGACAACTTTCTTGAAGAGTTGCTAGAGTGAAATAGAGATGTCTAAGTCAGCAGGATTCTCCTAGGTATCTACCATCCACAAGTACAAATGCATGTTTACAGTACAGATTGGATCTAAATCTAATATGGTATTAAAAGGCAATTTAGAAAATGTTTTCTCTTAGTTCAAAATATACATGTCAGTGTACTCCTTAGAGCCTTGATGCCCTAAAAGAACAGTCCTGGGAAAATAGGAGACACCTTTATATCATTTGTATACCAAGGGGGAAATAAATAAATAAATAGAATATAACATAACAGTATTTTGAAGAGGATCGATACAAAGCAAATCAGAACACTGCAGATAAAACTACCTATACAACTTTAGGCCAGGTAGCAATATAGTCAAAATGTGCTACTTTGCAGGTGGCAAATATTAAACTTAGCTAAACAAGGCTACACTATATATAGTTACAGTTTAAAATAGAACAAAACTGGAAAAAAAAAAAGTGCTCCATGAACAAAAGAAACCTCTGGATAACTGAGCAGACCTATGTTCTGTGTCCCAAAAATAGACCTGTTTGGACCTATACATTTATAGGCCACTAGTAAAATAACTTTAAAAACCGTTTTAGAAGCCCAACACTATTTCCCTATGGACTTCAAGCAGTACATATACTCCACATACCGCATCCATGTATGTCAGCTGCTCTGCCACAAAGTCATCTTGGAAAAAAGAGAATTTTAATTCATCTAGATTGCTTATTTCTGGTTCCTCTTCATCATCTAGGCCAGAGAATGAAGTGTCAAGGAACCCACCTGTCCAGGATGAAAAAAAAAAAAAAATCTCAGTAAATTCATACAGCAAACAGTGAATCAAAGCAGATGTTTCTTTTAAAACATGCCTGTATATATTATAGCAGAATGCTATGGAGTCCTGCTTGATGTAATGGTCCCACTGTGCTGCATATTTTAGTGAGAAAGATGATGACCAGAAGATTAAGTTGGCAAAGAAAAGGTGGAAGAAAAAGAACAAGGGAGAACTGAACTGTTCAGGGTCTGTCAGCGGAGAAGGGGCTCAGCCCATTTGCTTTTCCAAAAGAAGAAATAACACTGCCCCCTCAAAAAGAAATCCTTATTAATATGGCAGAATTTTGTTCATCTACTTTTCAGTATTTACATATTTTATAATATGAAAAAGACGAAAACAAAACAAAATCAAAGCTGCAAAGGGCCACGGCTGCAGTTATATCCCTAAAATACTGCATTAGTGAGCACCTACAGCAGTCAGCAGAATGCTGCTTCTCAAGTCACAATGGGCAGGAGGGAAGAAGTGAGGGTGGCAATAGGGAGACCCCAGCCTGTGCAGACAGGAAGGGATCACACAGAAGCTCCTGTGTCACCTTTTGGCTCCCCTGGGTTGGGAACAGTCACCTTAAAATATAAAGAAATATGCCCTTGTTTCCCATGGTGGAAGAGGCAGTCAAACAGAAAATCCCTGCAAATAAATCCTCCTTCTAATCCCTCTTACTGTAAAATGACAGTAACTCCATAAGAAGGAAAAAAAACAAACCAAAAAACAAGCAAACAAAAGAATTTGTTAGAGACTTAACAACAAAATTATTGAGTTTACTACAAGGAAGATTTCATTAACAAAACCAAGCAGCAAATTTCAGGCTATGTTATTAAAGCAAAACAGACATTAAAGTAAATTGATCACAAATAAAGTGATACTTCATCACTGGCTTTCAAAAGACTTCATTTTTCCTCTTTGTTAATTAGTAAAACCTAACCATCAATGGAAACCACTGTGGTTTTGATGTAACAAATTCCAACTAGAGGCTGCATCCAGATTTCCATCTATTTCCATCTCTACATTCCGATTGCACAATTTATTGACAGAGCTGCATGCGATAAATGGAGACCTCAGCTCCAGTATTATTTTTCTGTGGCTGTTGTGTAACAATACACATAATTAAATGGACTTCTGCTGAAAACTATTACAAGAGTCATGCTTTTTTCTCTCTTGTTTGGCTTTGTAACTCCTCATTTTCCCTTCAGCTCTTGAAATTCAAATGAAAAGCCTCCGTACTGAGTTGCAACCCTACTCAAAACCTCATAGCACCTTAAAATCAGGTTCTGGAGGGAAACACAAGTTTCCTTTTCTTTTTTTCATGACTCTTTCTTCTTTCTCACCTTCACAAATGTGTAACCAGTTTTCCCTACTCTCCAAGAAGCTGGAATCCTCCTGTATTCAAGTATCTCATAATCTTCAAATCAACCTAATCCACTCAGCCCTCTCAAAGCTTGTCTGCCCTCTTGACTTCACTGAGAACAACCACGTGCCCCTTCAGTTTGCAGCTGCTGACTCACCTTGCATTATATTGCCCAAGCTTCAAGAACTGAGGCCAGGAACAGCTTTTATCAAGTATCTGGAAGTGCAATCTAATCTGCTGGCATGGCTGATGGCAGCACAGGGTGGAGGTCTGATTACACTAATCAAACTGCACGTTTAGGAGCCAGATTAAGACCCACGTTTGTACATTCACAGCCCAACATGAATGTTTTTGAAGAAAATCAGCAAGTCTCAGTGTGTTGTCTGTCGTCAAGGGTTTGAAAGAAATCTATGAAGTGAACAAAGATGGAGCTCTAGCAAAGTAAGTGACAACTGCAAAAATTCTTCTCTGCAGACCCCATAGGTCAATGGCATTCTCCTCCTCTGATTTTATTCTAATTAACAGCCTCTATTCTGCCACAATTTGGAAGTTGTTATCATTCAAATTGACCTATCTATAACTCAGAAAAGAACCTTTTCAACCTTTTCTTTTGAACACATGAACCCAGAGCCCTCATGAGCTTGCTTTGATTGAGCCATGGAAACTAAGCCCAGGATAGGACATAAATTATGCTCAACTTGCCCAGGAAGCTATGGATGCTCCATGACTGGATGTGTTCAAGTCCAGGCAGGATGGGGCTTTGAGCAACCTGACCTAGTGAGAGGTGTCTCTGCCCATGGTAGGGGGGTTGGAACGAGATGATCCCAAACCCAAACCATTCTGTGATCCATATGAGCAATCCTGCTCACTTCCCTGTTTTCCAAAAGGAAAATGCCTGGACTCTGTGCTAACAACTGCGTCAATTTGGCATTTCACAGCATTATGTATTGACTTGATTTTTATGGGATGAAATGTTTGGTGTTTTTTTCCTGTAATTTCCTTTATCCTGTATTACATGAATCACTCCCTCTTGCCGCTCTGCTAAAGCTGGAAGCTGATCCTGGTTCTCATTCACATACTACGTGAGCTCCTAGGACTTGCCAGCTTAGGGCACAGGAACCAGGATAAGGGTTTGTGTCAGGCTGGACACTGCCCACAGCCTATTTGTGTTACTACAGTTCACTATTGTCTCAGTCGACTGTGACCCCCAATAACGTCAGTTTTTCCTCTGTCCTTGGATACCAGCAGCCAGCCGCTCAAATAGGAAAAAACAGCCACAGACACTTCCTTTGCCATGGTGGTAACTAGGAAGAAAAGCTTCATGACAACAAAACCTCTGACTCAAGCTGTACTTCGTCGAAGCTTCTTATTTTGCTTTTTGTCAGTTTAATCTTTGGGGGAGGGGGCGGCGGGAGGGGGGAGTGAGGCTGATGTTTTAAATGAGAAGACCAGCTAAAGAACAGCTTGCGTGTTTTAATTCAGTAATGTGGGAAATATCAACCACTTGGTTGCTGCAGAAGTCTCAAAGCTTTGGCTAAATAGCAGCGAAGTGCTGGATTTCCCAGTCTACCCCATAAGGAACAGGCACAGGCACCTACGTTGTACTGTTTAATCTCCTAAAGAATCTGTGGCCTCATACAGAGATTTAAAAGAAAAACAAAACAAAACAAAACAAAAAAATCCCAACAAGAATAAAGTCACTGGTGAGCCCCTTAATACTGTCAATTAGTAGAAGAGCTAATTAAGTGTACTGCACATAAATCCCAGGGGTACCACACAGTTTAGGAGAACAGAAAGGCAGAAGGGAAAGGTAACTCACTGATGTTTTCCACTTCTTGGTTATGGAACTGTTCCAAAAGGTTCTGTGCCCTCCTCTCTGGGTCAGAGCCAGGGATATTCTTCTTCAGGTAGTCCAGCAACTTTAGCAAACAGGGGTGGTTGGGTGGCTCTCTGAAATCCTCAGCACACTGATCGAGCCAGGCTCGTAAGATTGATGATATTGCACTAAAAGCAAATACACAGAGAACACATCAGTTGTATACAGCCTGTATTGATGGGATTGTATGTACCTGTTTCTAAAACAAACAGAAAAACAGAGGCATTAGTACCCCACACGACAGCAGGATGGAGACTTTTTTGAGCAAGGAAATTAATTTGTTCTTTTTATGCATGAAAGCTTATTAAGGTATCACTCAGATTTTGCCAGGGACTTCAGTGAAGTTCCTCCTCATTCACACTCCTACAAGTGGATCCAATTACAGCCCCCAAATGCAAACTAATAAATAATCAAATCCATTTAAGCTATATTGTGATTTGCCCTCTTGGTGCCAGGGCACAATGCTGGCTTCCGTTGAGCTGCTGCTGACCAACACCCTTCCCTTTCTGCAGGGCTGCTCTCCAGACACTGCTCTCCCAGTTTAGACTTGTGCCTGGAGTCACTCTGTCCTAGGTGCAGAATCCAGCATTAAATCCATCACTCATTAAATTTCATCCCATTAATCATAGCCTATAGATCATCCCTAGATCCCTCAAGAGACTCAACAGCACCTCCAAGTTGGGTATCATCAGCAAACACTCTAATGGTGCATTCAACTCCTGCATCCAGACCATTGATAAAGACATTGAACATATGATCTTCTTCTACTCCTCCTTATCCCTTGTTTGCAGGCTTGTTTCCACCTCTAGGAATATCCCTTCATGCTCCATGCTTGAAAAGGAGCTCTGTCTGTGAAACTGCATTGGTTCTACCAGGTGTTGGAAGCTCAAGAGAAGCAGAAGACACTACTTTTTGCTGGGTGGTCATTCTCCTATGTGCTTGCCCACTGGGAAATATATATATCCTCTGGATATATATTCCAGTGACTGGAATCCACTGCAGTCAGCTGGGCTGATTGGTTTTGCCTGCTTAAATCTCCTGCACTGCCAGGTGCAGGCTCTGTGCTTGTGGTCTCATCCAGTCAGCAGACCCAGGGTCAGTTCCCAGGGGAACTGTTAAGTCAAGCATCTCCTTATCCACACATATCACTCCTTATGTGCCCCACTGCTCCTGGTGCTCTTCACATTGTTCCAGAATCCACTGCAGTCAATACAGATGGGAACAGCCCTTTCCCAAGTGTACAAAGCCAGCACCTCAGATAGAGTAATTTTCTATTGCTGATGTTCCGCCTGCTTCCCTGTATTGAGCTGTTTGTCAAGCTAACAAAGCAAGACCTGTAAATTACCTTGGAGTTACACTCTGTTGAATCAGTGGAAGTACCTTTGCTTAGCTGTACCATGACCAGGTGGGATAACAGCCAGACATTACACACACCATCAAAAGTAGAATGGAATTTCTTAATTCCCAATTGTGCCTGTGGGAAAGGCTGTGGCCCTGCAATGTTTGTCCCATTAAAGCTTCCTGGGATGTCATGAGAAAATAGCAAGGAGGAAACAAGGTATTTGTGGCCCCTTCAGGGTAGCAGCTTCCCAGTGGAAGTGCTAAATCAAACGCTTCCTTCGGTGCCTTTCCTCTAATTGCCACTGACGAGTCCGGGGACCAAAGCGAAGCTGCACGTTCCTCCACACCCTATTGCTCCTTATCTTAGTAGAAAAGCTGCCCACTCCTGAAACCTTAGCAGTCTGAGTCTGAAGCTGACCCCTGTGAGCACACACAGTTAGGGAGATTCCCTCATCAATGAAGATAAAACCCTAATTTTGACATGTGCACTGTGCTGCCAGTGCCTGGTATTGAGCTTGAAGACAGCTGAACCCAGAAGACAGATCGGTCTTGCTGATCTTAGGATGAAATGCATAACAAGCAACGAAAAAAACAAACCAACCAAACAAAATCCACACCTCTCCTCACTTTTTTAATTGTCCTCTCTAGCCCTGCATGTATCCAGAACCTCGTGACAGAAGCACTTAGACACAAATAACACTGTCTTATGTCCACAGCATTTGCACCTCTTTTCTGCCACAAGCAGGGAAACGCCATGACTGGCTCTGTACCCTAACCATGTATTTCCTTCTGGTCTGCGTCCCTTTTCCCAACCCACATCACAAAACCACCATTATCCCTCCTGGCTCCATCACCAAAAACTAGGTTGGGCAATCTTTTCTTTTGAGCATTTACCAGTTCAGCAAGGATTTGGAAGAAGCAGCCTCTCCACAGGGTACATTCTTGTACTAATATTGTTCACACACTCTTTATACTAAGCTCAGTTTCCAGAGGCCACTTTAATAAGCTGAAGAATAAACAGAGCTTAAGACAGACCCAGTCTCCCAGAGCAGGGTGAAGAGTTCACAGCTGTTACAGACATTGATTTTTGCCAGAAAAATTATTTCAGTCAAGAGAGTAAATAAGAAAGAGAAAAAAAGGTACACTGTACCCTACTGACCTGCTATTGCCTGGCTGTTTAATTGGGGTGGCAGGGTGGGAAGCCTGCTGAAAATGGGCTGGAAAATTGCCCATATCTTCCAGTAGCTTTACATTTGCTGCCCTTGAGAAGAAACTCCCTGTACTTGATAGAGGCAGATAGGAACGGGAGCCTTCCAAGAACTCAAGACAGGAAAGAAATATCGCAGACCACATTTTTCATTAGTTGATTATGAGCTATAATTTTTTCCTTTCCTTTTTAATGATTAACTCCTGTCCTGCCAAGTAAAGACACTGGGCTTGAGTTTCACATTTTTCAGAAAGCGTTCTGATTTCCATACCAACTTTGCCTGAAGCCCATCTCTGAAGGTTTCAGTATCCAAAATCTGTCTACAGTTAGATGGAAGAAACATATCCGATCCTGTCATCCACAAACTGGGAACACAGAACTCATCCACTCCCATTTACCCATGAGCTGCCACACAACATGATGAGACTGCAGTAGCCCCAAGTCTAATCTATCTGTTAAACTGAGCTAGCAGGGCAAAGAGGAGGTGGAAAATGAGGCCTTCATATCACACAGCCACAGGTGAGTCAATAGGTTACATGGAAATTCTGCATAGTCTTTTCTCAACTAGGAAGGGAACTATAGCACTGGTCCTGAAGAGGCCTGCATAGGCATTAAAGACACTGTTTTAAATTGATTTATTACAAAATTAGAGAGGAAAACATGAACAAAACTAACTGTAATTTTCCAAATGCATCACTCTTTACCAAGGCATGTTCCCTCTTCTCCACTGTTACTGAAATAGCTTTCAAGGTTGCTCACAGACTGAATTAAGCCAGCTGTATTTTCTCAGTTTTGCTTGTTAAATAACAACAGGGTGGTTAAATCTCAACTTTGAATCAGGGATATAACATATGTAAACTGCAAGTAAAGGCTGATGTGAGGGCAGCTTCTCACACCCAGTCCATTTATAAATTATGTGCTGATGGACTTCCAGCAAATGATCTGCTCTTTAGATTTGGGAGGAACTGGTTGAAGAACATATGAAGGGGCTGGGACCCATGTGAAGGCACCAAGGGAATAGCTCTGTTGGTTTGTTTTAATTGAGATGACTAAATAGTTCTAAATATTATTTTTTTTAGCTTTGTTCTGCTTGTTCTCCTAACTCTCCCATTCTTCCATTGCTTATATTGCCCTGTGTTTGACTCTGCTTCTCTTGTAACCACATTGGTTTCTGCTGTTGTTTTAGCTTAATTTGCTTTACTGGAATGAATGCTGATTGCTGCTCTCCCAAATGCATCTTAACTGCTTCCCACCATGGATTTTCCAAGCATCAGAAACTTCTAGCCAATTTTCTTCCATTTGTCTCACATTCCTTAGGTGCCTGTTCTCCTGGAGCACAATATTTCAGGACCAGTTTTATTTCGGCAGTGTTTCAACTGCACACGTTTTCCAGCAGTACTGTTGACGTCAGTAGAAAACAAAAGGCAGATTTTCTGTTGGAAGGTCTAAATGCACAAGAAGCCATGAGACGACGTTTGTTAGCACTATGAGAAACTCCAAGTGCTGCAGTATTACAATGAAGGGTTTGGTATTGCTATTTTCATGCAGAAGAGAAAGGATAAACATGCAAGACATGCCATGTGGTAACTGAACAGTTCCTTAATTTTTTCTTTATTTGAGCTGTTTTACCCAATTACTGTGGAATGAAACAAGGAGATTTCAGTTTAGCTTCGAGTTGCTTTGTCTGTGGTTTCCAATCACCCCGCATTCCAAGTTTTAATAACAAACAAATTCCACATTTTGATAATAAGGCAGATGCAACTAGGAGCTGACATTCAATACAACAACAAAAAAATGCCCAGAGTGCATTGATTCATTTCTGTGGCCTGTCATTCATCTGAGGGAGAACACCACCAATCTACTCCAGATCAGCAAACCAAAGCCAGTAGCAAAAGGAAACCACAACCTTGTACTCCAAGAGGAGGCTGGAAAGGACTTTTACTGTTACTCCAGCTCAATTAGGATTTAAAAGCCTCAGGACTCAGCCATGGTGGTGCTTGGGACTGCAGGAGAGTTTGAGGGCTTAAAGCTCTTTTTGTACTACGTAAACTGTTTCTTCTTGTCATTCAGCTGGTCCAAGTCCAGTAAGAATCCTCCCTTACACAGCACTGAGAACCTGAATATACAACTTAAGTCAGAAGGAATGGGGGTGGAGAGGGGAATAAAATCATTAAAATCCTCATTTGAAACCTCATACTGCAACCAGGAGGCCAGCTTTCAGGATCCACTGCTTTTTCCACTGCTTTAAATTGTATCCCCATTTCTAAGGCCCCAAAAAGATTTGTCACAACTGGTACAACAGGAGTTTGACAAATGCAGATCTCTGGCCACAGACCAGAGGCTTCCCCATGAGATACTTGTTCTCTGAGAAATACAGAGTTAATGGTAAGAAATAACATAGCTCTACAGCTTCTTCCTCTTATTTCTCCAAGTCATATAAAACCGAGAGCACAATTATATGTTTCTGTTCTATGACAAAAGAGGGCAAATGCAATTATATTGGAATTATCCCAGACAAGAGAAAACCTGAACTACTAGAACTACGTGTTTCGCAACAGGACTACAATGCCAGCCTCTTTTCCAGATACTATTAATCATATTTAAGAGACAAGTAGCCAGAGCAACTGAGAGCAACGGAAAGTTTTAAGGCAAAAAAAGAGAAGTCACATTTATCCAGGACCTGTTTAAACATGTACAGCTGACAAACCACTTTGTTGACAACTTCACTGTTAGGCTTCCTATAAATATGCAGCTGGGTAACAGGTATTGAATTCAGACACAGAAGGTGTCTGAAGTCAGCTGTGCTGACTATATTAATAAGAATAATGTCATCAGAAGTTGTGCTACCACAGGAACAGGAGCACTGACTCCATCCACAAGTCAGTCCTGGCTGTGCAGAGCTGTTACAAGATGATGAGGTGCCAAGAGCGACAGCATCATCGACACTCTGCCCAGATCTCAGTAATGAAAATACTGCAGTGGATTTCTCAGTCCTGACAGGACTGTGTCTCATAATAGAGAAGTTCAACATTTTTCTTCCTTCTCAAAATAAAAAGAAACTAAAGGCAGCTTCTTGAATTACACCTTGAGAACTCAGTGCACTGACTATTGAAAGTTTTTTAACTGGTGGTATCGGAGATAAATCTGTAGAAGAACAATCTTCAGCAATGCAGAAGCAAGTCCATACTGTAACCAAATGACCCAGCTACTTTTTACTGTTCTGATCATCCAGATGTCAAAGTACAAATGCTGATGACCTAAGGAATATTTTACACCCAACGTCTAAAGATAATAGTTTCCTATGATGCTAGGAGGATAAGCAAACCACATTTATTCCCTGTTTAAACTACATTTCAAAATCACTTTCCTATTTATCTTGCAAATTAGGATGACTTCAGAATTTAAATTTTGGTCTAAAAGCAAGGTTGTAAATTGTAGGGGCACTAATGGGACAGACAGATGTGTACACACGTTGCCTGAAAATCCCTCAGCTTTGGCCTGCAGATGCCATTATAATGCACAAATCAGTCATGGGCAATAACCATTTACTGCTATAGATAAGGCAGGGGAAACAAACACTCCTGGTTTGTTTAATGAACAAAATGTTGGCCTTGATGTATCTGTCTCATGTTTAATTCTGAGACAATTTCCCTGATAGTAAGATCTCTGGGTTATATTATTGGTTAAGTTATGAGATGGTTGATATTTTGCCTTTAAATGAGTTTGTTTAAGCAAGCAAAGATAGCTGTGACTTTTCAAAGGAAACAACAGCCATGTTTCCCACATCCCCCTCCCCCCAGACACTGAATTCTGGCCAGGGTTCACTGCACAGTGCACAACCACACTTACATCCTGAGTGCATTGTTGGATTTGGAGGAATTCTGGATTCCATATTCTTCGTAGCTTGAGGTCTCCAGATTTCCATACCTGAAAAATGACATGGGTGTTTAGAGGAACCTCTACTGAACAAAAGCAAAATTCTAGATAGCATAATTCATATACAATTATCATAAACATCTAAAAAGTGTTCTGAGCTCAAAATACAAATATGGAATCTAACAGCTGGGAAAAATTAAGGACATTGAAGATTATTTCATTTAGGAGGGTAAAACATCCTAAAGAGACAGCATCTTCCAACCTAATTAGTTATACAAAGCAATCTGCACACAGAAGGAATCAACCAAAAGTTTCTTTGCTCCAGGTCCAAGACCCTTTCTGCCCATTTTCATTCCATCCTTTCCCACAGCAATATTCCAGTGTGTAACAAGGCTGTAACACAACCACCTTCTCCAATACAGCTTTGATTTCTCTAGTACGTATCAATCCTTCTAACTGCAAGTGAGATTTCACACAAAGTTTTCTAGATGGGAAGCACCCACTTGTGCCAAAGCTACTGATGCAGGTATCATGAGTGGGGAATGGCCCACGGTGCCGAGAAAATGCCACTGGGAAAGAGGAAACGATGGGCACAACTCCACCAGCACAAAGCAAAACCTCTCACCTCCAGAGACAGCACATGTGCCTTGAAGGCAGGTTGAGGCATTTCATTTTCAGTGGAGGAAGCAAAACCTCTCACCTCATCTCAGAGACAGCTCTGTAAAGAACTTCACTGTTTCTTACAGGCAGCTTTAATGGAAGTGGACGATTCCTCACAGTTCAAAGGAAGGCAAGCTGATTTTACATGTTTCGTGCTCAACTAACTGTGTCAGGCACCTGCAATTAACCTGAATAGTTAAGAGAACAAGTGCATGTCAGGAGAAATTTATTCCCTGGAAGGACTGTCAAGGCTTGGCCCAGGCCAGTGGTGGAGTCCCCATCCGTCAAGGGATTGAAAAGCTGTGGGGATGTGGTGCTGAGGGCCATGGGTTAGTGGTGACCTGGCAACAAACAGATGGACTCCATGATCTTAAAGGTTTTTTCCAACCTAAATGATTCTATGACTTTATAAGAACTTAAGTTTCAACAGTCTTACTACAAAGGTTTAACATTGGACAATTTCACTGTGGATGGAGAAGCTGAGGCAGAGAGGGATGGAAGGTTTGCATACATTCCAGTGTACCGCAAAGTAAACCCAAACTAATAAAGGCAAACAAGCAACCCCTCTGATGGGAGCAGCACAGCCACATAAGGATGTCAGCTTGGGCTTGCTTAGCCTTGAGAGTGCTGCACTAAGGCCACTTGCATTATCTGAAAGAGCTCATTTAAAACCAGACCTTGCATCTCCAACTACACTGCAGGTAGACATAACAAAAACTTACTTGCTCCAGTTGTTACTACAAAACTGAGAACAAAATCATGGGCTGCTTGACCCCAGGAGCTTAGTCTGACCAAGAGACTGTCTCTCATGCAACCTAAGTCCCCATTTCTCTGGTGAAGACTTTGGAATTCTCAGCCTTTTATCTGGCCAATAAAAAATAGGCATAACATGCATAAAAACTTGGAAACATAAAGGGCACAAATTCTTCTCAGTTATCCCAAAACAGCCCTTCTGGTCCTAAATGACAGCAGAAGGATGAGAGTAGCTTTTAATGACTTCTTAAAACAGGAAGGGTCCCTAGAGGTACATACAGGATTACCCATTTTGTCACTGCAATTTCACAGAGCTAATACAAACATCTAAAGAAATTTATGCTTAGCTAAGCTGACAATGGGATAAGTATCCACTTCCAAACATGCTGAACAACACCTCGATCCCTCGGTGGCCACAGTGATTCACAACAGGAGCATTCACAGCAGAACCACTGCTTGGTTCAACAATGGCTCTCAATCTTGTTCAGAAATATTTTGGCTCGTCAACAGCCTCTCTGCTTTCTCCTATACTCTCTCAAGCAATTTCACACCCTGCCCATTCTCCTTTTATTTGGATCAGCACTACTGAAGCTGTAAAACTGAATAGATACCTTCTATCCAACTTCTTGGCTGTGCCCGAATTCACCACTTAATCCCACCTGGCCTCACTCAGCTCTCAATCACACCCTAAATGCTCACTGAGTGTTTGCAATTCAAATTGAATGTAATTAACTGTTTGAGACAGGTCCCACTGCTTTCCTGCAAGGATGGACTACATCGGAGGAGACGTAAGAATGATACTTCCAAGGCTTTGCTAAACTGAAGTGTAAAGTTTAGACTGTTTTAATTAGATTAAACTTTATTGGTTTCGGTATTTGCTCTTGCAGACCTGTAGATTGTCCCTTATTTCCAAACATTATAGCACTGGGGGACACATAATCTTTCCAAGAAGATACAGAGTGCAAGGGGGTTATTTAGAGAACTATGCTGTCACATTCTCCATGGAGATTGCCCAGGACAGAATGGAGACATGCTGCTGGGAGAATGTACATGACAGGCTATGATGGCTGCTCCTGCCCTGATGCTAAAGGGGAGAGGATTTCACTCTGCACTGCCATCTGCTAGGTTAAGATGACTAAAATACATCTTAGCCAACAAACAAAAGAAATTTTTTTCCCTCTGTAGCAAAACATTCCAGGAAGGAAAACAGGAGCTCTTAAAGGTGCAATTACTCTGCTTCCAACTTTGTCCAATACAAAGCA